>JAHHUM010002770.1:0-122665 GCA_036173005.1 Crenichthys baileyi | reverse complement strand
AAAGAAGTTTTGTTTTTGTGTCTCTGGGAGCGGGTAAAATATTGGCTGAATTTTTTGGGTAAAGGGGGTCGCCTTAATGATGTCTGTAAAGTTAAGCAGGGGTTGAGGGAAGCTTTTCTCTTTTCTTCTTTTTTTCTGCAAAAAACCATTTTGTGAGCTGATTTAAAAATGTTAAACGGGTACTAGTTTACCTGTGGTGCAGTATGTACATATAAAGTTCCAGTATTGCTTTTGTTCCAGCTTGATTCCGCATACCTTTTTTTCACACCAACTGAGGTTTTTTTCACCTGTCTTCTCCCAACGCTTCTTTCTTCGGCTATTATCCTGTTGTCTTCGCTTGCTCACTTTTCAGTCTTGCTCAGAAGTGTTTGTAATTTTCTCTGAGAAAATAAACCCGGTTGGGGGCTTGGGGGATCTACAGCATAGGGGCTGCTGGCAGTATCGCTCGTTTCCACAACACAAACCCACGAGAGCACTGCAAGGAAAAAATATAAATTTTTGGGTTTTTATGATTGTTTAAAAATAAAAATCGTAATAAGAAAAAAATTCGATTAAAATCCCCCCACCTAGTGGGGGGATTACATCTGCGGGGGTTTATAAAGCTAACAGACTTGGAAGCCCCAAATTGTGTAAAAAGGGTCTGCCAGAATATTATAATTTAGAAAAAGGGCCCCAAAATTCAGCCAACACAGACGAAAGAAAAAAATTTTTTTCCCCAGAAAACTCCTCAGGTTAAACTCCCACACTTCCAGGAATCCTTTCTTGTCTTGGTTAAACTTGAACCCAGAGGGGAACCTCTTGGGTAAAGAGGATCTCCAATGCGGGTTAGAGAGACGGTGATTTTTTGCTGAAAATCCGGGGGCCACCCTTTAAATAATCCGGGGACAAAAACGGGTCAATGATGGGAACAAAGACGTCGGGCAAGGGCGGCGAGCATAAATCAGGCGGAAAAAGGGTAAAAACCCAAAATCCAAAACCGTCCGACAAGGGCGGCGGGGAAAAAAACCCAAAAGAGGCAAGGAAAAGGTCAAAAAAACGATCAGTCGGGAAGGAACGCGGGACATCTACTCACACGTGGCTTTCAAAAATCGGCACCTCTGCTTGTAGAGTCATAAAAATTCGGGGAAAGACCGGTGCTTTAAATCCACTTTGCACTGCAGCATCCCAGCTCTCTCATCTGCTATAGCGCCAAGAGACGGGTAAGCAGAGTGCCAGAATCATAACAAGGAATGCCTGGCAGAGCCCTTGGTTAGGCACGTGTTCAACTCACACTTTTTCCCGGATTCCAGGATAGACTGGGGACACAGACTGAGTAGATATATAGTCCAAGTAGAATATGTTGTCTGTTTTCATGTCCTCTATTTTTGAGGCCGTAATGTGGCGCTGGGGAGCTGCTGACCTCAATGGGGGACATTATTGGATGATGGAATGGTACTGGACGGATATCCTTAGTCCCGCTGTCACGTGGAAGCAGAGGCTGGGGGCTTGAATTCGCTCATCACCCAGGCTGACATCACAGAGATGGTCAGAAAGCCACTACAGGGTGCCTGAGGGTTCATGGCAGTTTGCACAATAGGTCCACATGTGTTTTGTGGAACTGGACAAGGCATTTGACTGTTTCCCTCGTGGTGCCCTGTGGGGCTGCTCCAGGAGTGTGGAATGCAGGGCCCTTTACTAGGGGCCATCCGGTTTCTGTATAAGCGGAACAGGAGTCTGGTTCACGAGCGGCATGGATGAGGATCAGCCCATCCAAGTCAGAGGCCATGGTACTCAGCTGGAAAATGTTGGCTTGCCCTCTCCAGGTTGGAGGGGAGTCCTTGCCTCTAATGGAGGAGTTTAAGTATCTTTGGGTCTCGTTCATAAGTGAGGGGAGAATGGAGCGGGAGATTGACAGACAGATTGGTGTGGCTGCCGCAGTTATGCAGATGCTGCACATAGTCGGAAAGTGAGACTCTTGATTCACTGGTTGGTCTACGTTCCTACCCTAACCTATGGTGATAATTTTGGGTCGCGACCGAAAGAAATAATCCCAGGAAAAAAAAAAGGGGGGTGAAAAAAAGCTTCCCCCCACAGGGGGTGGACCCCTTGGAGATGGGGTGAGATTTGCCATCCGGGAGGGCTTGGAGTGAAAGGCTGCTCTCCTTCACATCGGAGGAATCAGCTGAGGTGGTTAGCCATCTGTTTTGGATCCCTCCTGGGGGGGTTTTTTAAAAGCAGCCCCCACCGGGAGGAGCCCAGGAAAGCCCAGGATAAGCTGGGGGGCACTAGTTTTTGATAGCCTCAGTTTCCCCGAGGAGCGGGAGGAGTTGTCGGGGAGAGGGAATTTTGGGGCGTCGCGAAACTGCACCCTCCCAGACTGTTTGGGGAATGTTGGGAAAACAAAAAAAATTACACTACATTCAACAAAGGATGGACCTAAAACTCCATGCTTGCTCCCTACGCTCTCATTTATGACTGGTGCCCCATTGAAAGGTTTTTTCTAATCTTTCTCTCTTTTTCTCCTGAAAAAAGACCCTTCGAATTGCGGTTGTTTGTGCGCAGTCTGCCTTTTTTGTTTTTGCAGGGAAAGCCCCCCTCCCCTTTTGGCCCCCCCTGTGGCTAAGTCTCAGTCAAAGATGCTGGTGTTTGGGAGCGAGTGGGGGGGAGCTGATCACGGGGTGGCCTTGTACGTTTTCCGGCAACCACTAAGTGCACTTGGATTAAATGCCTCCTCTGTGCCCTCATGTTTTCATAGCTAGCCTGTCTTCATGATCACCCTGACTATAATCGGAAAAAACCCCCCCAGTATGTTCCCTTTCTCTTGCAGACCTCATCAACCACCTTTGGGTTTGGGAAAGAGCCTTTTAAGGGGGCAAATCAAAACTCCAGTTCTCTTTTTGACTCTGAAAAAGAGTGAATTTTGAACCCGGTTTGACAAGTAAGAATTTGTCACTGTTTTTTTTCCGGGGCAGTTTAAAACCCCTGTACATTTAACCTCATCCCATTTTTCCCTTTTTTTCCTCAGGGTGTAAATTAAAAGGGTTTTAAGCTTGGGGCACATTCCAAAAGCAGACGATTCACAATTGGTTAAAGCGTGGAGAAAAAAAAAGGGGGTGCATCTGGGCGCTCTGTCACAGGAAAAATGGGAGAGGCAGTGTTATTGAAACACAAGTAGTAATGCTGATTGAGAGGTGCCCTAAAAAAGGGTCAAGATTTTCCTGCGAAAAGAAGGTTTTTGTCTTTCTGAACATCACTGAAAAAAAGACAGAAAAACCGGTTTAATTTTGCAAAGCCTTTGCTGACATTCTTCCTATGACGGAATGAGCTGCAAGACTTAAACCTTCCAGGGAAAAAACAAGATGTTTTTGTACGGGAAAGTTTTGTATTCTTTATAGGACAATTTTTGAATTTTTTACCTTTTTTTTTTAAAAAATATGGAAAATCAGTTTTTTCCACGTAGCAACTTCTCAAGTGTTTTTTTAAGGGAAATGGGTTCATGAAAACAGACTAATTTTGTGAAATTTCCCTTTTTTTAAAAATTACTCAATTTCTCTTTTTTTTTAGCCTACCTCCTTTTTGAATTTTGTATTTGCGAATAAATATTAACCCCTTTTTTTAAATTTTTTGTATAAATATTCTTTTTTTGCAGGCTTTATTTACATGAAATAGCCTGAAAAGAAGGTTTGAAGGCTAAAAACAGAATATTACAGAAGATTAACTGAAATTCATGTTTTTATGAAATAGACAAACAAATCCTGCAGAGGTCGGAAACCACTTCTGAGATGTGTGTTGTCTTTCATCTGATCATCTAAAACTCAAGTTTTCAGCTAATAGCTGTAGAGAAATAAATAGGTGAATAAATGTCTTATTACCAAAGCTTGCACAAGATGCATGGGTATCATCTGTGCCTTTTTTGTGCCTTTTTAATTCAGTGTCGACACTGCAATTTCTGGGGCTGTAAAGTTAGTGTGAATCGCTTTTATAACTGTCTGTTTTCTCTTCTGCTTGAAATTCTAGAGTTTGTACCAGCATAACAATTTGTCCTAATCTCTAAGTTTCTGAAACGCAGATGTGCAGCAACATTGTAAGAAAAAACTCCACTTCCTCACAGAATTATGTCTGCAAAGAAGTAGCTAAATTGTAAGTTTTACACATTCATCAGACAAGTATAATTATTTAATGTAGCCTAAAATTGCCTGACTGGCAGCCAGTAAGCCAGGTTCTGCTCCTTTACCCAAAAAAATATCTTGTATTGGTCAGATGGTATTAATGTTTTAGGGCAATAAACAACTGCAGGATATTTCCATCACTTTCAACTTATTGGGGTCAGCCATGGATGGAGAACAACCACTGAACTACACAAACAAAAGAGAATGGTAAAAACTCCCAGGAAGGAGGAGTCGCAGCTGAATTCCCCAGGAAATAGTACAAAACTCTGGTTGGCAGTCCTGTGGTTGTCTTCGTTCATCGCTCGCCACAGAATTCACTGTCTTTTGGATCTCCTGTTTTCCTGTTCATCAGAACAATTCATGTAAGAGGTGGTGTTTGGGCAGAGAAATTATTTTAGGACAAAATTGTTTTTGCAACATTTTTTCTTTAATGCTTAAACTGGAGACAAAGTGCACAACACTCAAGATAATGTGTTGCAGTCAACTTTGCAACTTAAAACATTAATTTTTGCCAAGCAAATATTCAAGAATATTTGGGACCCAAAAAGGGACTGATTCCACATAACTTAAGGCCTAAAGACTATTCAGTTATGCATTAATTTCTTTATATTGCCCTTCAAAAGCAGCCAACCAGACAGCAAAACGGCTTAGCAATAAAATCATAGAAATCATTCACACACAGTTAAAACAAATAATTTATAATAAATAAAACATTTAGAAATCTGGATAAAGTGCCCCAATACTCAAGAGGGAGCTGGTTCCAGAGTCTTGGTGCAGCGACTGAGCGGTGTTTCTTTTTAATTCTCGGAACATTAAAATGAACTGGGATGATTACTTGAGAAGTCTACCAAACACACAGAAACTCAATAAATCAGAAATGTAGGGTGGTGTCAGACCACTAAGAGCTTTAAAAGCTTTACTGAAAAAACATACAAGAAGTCCTTTTGATGTGTAGTAGCTAACTTTCAGGACAGGTCAGTTTGTTATTACTAAAAATCACACAAAAATCACATGCGGGGTCCTCCAAGGGTCCATCTTAGGGCCCCTTCTATTCAATATCTACATGCTCCCCCTAACTCAGATTTTAATAAACAACAACGTAAGTTATAACTATGCAGACGACACACAGCTACACTTTCGATGTTAAAAAAAACCCATGCTAAACCCTTCAAGCGCTGGGTAAATGCTTAGAAGAAATCAATGCAGGATTGGCCCAAATTTTCTTCAGCTAAATCAAAAAAAAAATGAAGAAAATTTTTAAAAAAGGGTGTTAAAATTATCACACAGCTACAGTTAATACAGCTAAAAAACCCCCAAACCCCGGTCGAACATGGGGTAGCGATGGACTCTGACCTGAACCCTTTTAGAGGCACATGAAGACAGTAACGAGGTCAGCCTTTCACCACCTAAAGAACATCTCAGGGTTTTAAGGACTAAATCTCAACAGACCTTGGAAAAAATAATTTATGCGTTCATCTTTATTAGAATTGATTTTTGCAAGGGGTCTTCACAGGTCTGCCTAAAAAGCGATAAAACTGCAGTTGATCCAGAACGCTGCTGCCCACGTCCTCACTAGGACTAGAAAGTGAGCCATAAACCCCGGTTCTAAAGTCCTTACACTGGGGTCCCTGTAGCTCAAAATAGACTTCAAAAAACTTTTTTGTCTATTTAAACACTGAATGGGTTAGCCCAAAAACACATTACAGACTTATTGTTCAGTGTATCACCACCCAGAAAATCCAGTCTTCTGGCTCAAAACTCTTTTGCATACCCAAAACCAGAAACCAAACATGGAAACAAAACTTTTAGTTCTTTTCTGCACAATCTGGATTAAAAATCCCAGAAAACTGGGGAAAAAAACCAAAAAACCCAAAATTGCTTTAAATACAAGATTAAAAACATATTTGTTTAGAGTGGCCTTTGAATGTGCCATCTAAACATTGTTAGTTAAGTTTTCAGTCCAATTTTACTTTCGTTTTCTTATCCATCATTCTATTCTCTTTATTTTTTTAAATTACCTCTGTTTGATTTTCTGCATCATTGTAATGTTTTTTCTTATGTACAGCGCCTTGAGTGCCTTGTTGCTGAAAAGCGCTAAATAAATAAACTTAACTTAAAAATGACGAGTCAGTAAACTTTGGTGAACACCTCATTTTTGCTGATTCTTCAATTCATTTTCTGATGAGTTAGTGTATAATTTATTTCATACTACTGCATGCAAAATTACAGGATGGTTAGTGTGCAGACTCATTAGAACGACATGTGATGTTATAGGGAGCCATTTCACTGATTTATGTAGCTATTGGATGTTTAATTAGAGGTCTAAAAACAATAGACGTCAAAAAACTTGCGACCAAATGTCTCCCAATTTTACCCATTGAATGGATGTGCTCTTCCTCAGTGATTATCAGTAGACTATGTGTCACCATTGTGGTGTCTATCTGTTAGGTTGTGTAGTAGCTATCATTATCGCTATCATTGTGACCGTAGCAGTCACTGTGAGGCTCAAATGCCCAGTTGACAGTTTCTCCAAAGCTGCAGTGGCCGCAGACTCAGGGAAATGTTCAGAGATTGGGAGGTGAGTGCAAATAAACGTTTTTTCAATAGTCATAAATGACTGTAAATGATGTTTGTCAGGTTTTGTTCGAGCTAGACTGTGTCACCATTGTGGTGTCTATCTGGTAGGTTGTGTAGTAGCGGGTGTCCATCCTTAATCTAAGTGTGCTCTAACTTTCTAATCAAACCAGTTATACCGGCTACTCCACTATCAAACCGAGTGCCCCAGCCTCAGGTCATTTATGACAATCCTTGGGCCATTTATCCTTGTACTGTGTGTCGATGATCGTTCTTATCGTATTCTAACAAAAGGGAAACATTAGAACTTATACTTTATATTACTATGGTATAAAATGGGAAAACCAGCTATGAACATAATAATAAAGGTTATTCCTAACACTCTCATTCTCTTTGTTTCACCATTCACTGCTCTGTATAAAAGCTTACCGGTTTCACTTGTTCCCTGTTGGTTCCTCCTGTTATTTTCCTGTGTCTTTTGCTCCATCTCCTGGAGTAAGTCATTTGTTTATTGTTTAATTAAAGAAAAGATTCCAAAGATTATGTGGCTACCAAGCTTCTGTGTGCATCCCGGTCCCAACCAACCTCAAACTCTGACAGGCTTAGGGATGGTGACAATGGACGCTTTCCAAAGCGTGATAAAGGCTGACCGTTAAGATGAATGACGGACGATGATGTTGATGATAAGTGCCTGCCAAGGCGTAGAGAGGGTATGGACTGGGCGTGCCTGCAAAGGCGTAGAGACTTAGTGCCTGCTGAGGCATGAAGAAAAAGAAACACAAGATGAGATAGCTTTCCTAGACTAAGGAAGGTTAGAAAAGAGGAAGGCTAACCACCATCAGTAATTTGCTGAGTGTGCTTACCTAGAGGCTAAGAGAGCGTTGCGCACTTAGCAAGGAGGAGAGATCCGGGCGGATGTAGGAAGTGAATGCTGAAGAAGACCAGCGGCCGAGCTCTTGAAATGATGCTGCGAAAATTCCTTGGAAGGCAGCAGTTGTGGCTGCTTCTATTCTGAATGTGTAACCTGAGAGGTGACCTAGCAGAAAATTACATAGCTCTAATATTTGCCTAAAGTGTTTAAGGAACCAGGCAGCAGTCAAGGGAGCGCCTTCTGGAGTAATGAACATAGATTTAGTATGAGAGCTTAGCTTTGGCGTTTCAGGGCGAATTTAAACATAGCGGAGAAGGGGCAAAGAGGACCGTCTATACGAGCGACAGAGATGGTGCTTTTCCCTTCAGAATGTCTTAGATAGACATTATAATGATTTGGATAAAACTTGAGATCCGATAAAGCTTAGTCCCTAGCTGGGTTAAAAGCGAGATTTGGAGATGTAAATTCACCTTTCCTGGGAAACCCATAAAAGGCCAAAAGAAACGTGCTAGAGCGAAGATACTTAACAAACTAAGGCAGAGAGGGATAAGCAGACTTCTGAGAATTGGGAGAATTATGGGCTTCCTGTTATCGGGTTGGTAAGGATGGTTCTTTGAGATCCCCTTGAAAAGCAGTTTGACTGAATGGCTTGCAAAGAGCTGAAAGAGGAGCAAGGTTGATAGCATTTGACGTAAAAATTAATGACCGCCAATAGGCTGCAAATATAAGGGGGCTTGAAACCACGGACATCAAAAAAAAAAAGTTAATAAATGCTAAGACGGTTTGAATGAGAACGGGAAGGAGTGGGGTGTTGTGAGCTGAGCAGAATTTAGAGAAGGACTGCCAGGCAAAAGTGTAAGTTTTAGAGCAGAAGGGGCGAGGGCCTAATTTCATATAATTTTTTGCAGACTGGAGGAGTGGTTGAAGCAAGGGATCGCTCAGTTCAGAGAACCCTTGCTTAAACTGCTCACCCTATGTCGGCAGAAGGGAACAGACTGTGGAAAACCTGGAATTTAGAATGAGAAAAGGCATAGGCAATTGTGTTAGAATGACCCGGTATGTGGCTAGCGGAAATTATGAAATTATAGTGAACTGATTGCCACGTTATGCGGCGAAAGATTTGGAGGTTGAGCGGCCTTTATTAATTGCCTCAACCGCTGCAGCATTGTCACATAAAGCAGCAATGCGTTTTCACTTCCAGAAACAGCCCAGAGGCAGCAAGCAACAGCGATGGGGATGATTTCGTAGAATGCTGAAGACTCTGAATGAGGGATAGAAGGGGGCCAGAAATCGGCAAGCCATCTCCCTTGAAAATATCCCCAGAACCTGAAGATGGAGCTGCGTCCGTATAAACCTGAAGGGAATCAGCGGAGTGAACAATGTCGTCATAAAAGAAGGCCTTGAGACGACTCATTGTGAATTGGCACTATATAAATAAAACTGAATTGAAATAGATATAAATAAACTGAGATTCCATTCCAGTTTGAGAGCAAGTTGGACCAGAAAGCAAGATCAGAATGGCAACCCTCATCCAAAGTAACTAGATCAATCAGAAAAGGAACTGAGCTTGCCAGGTCGAGCAGGCGGGAAATGAAAGAGCGGCCTTGGGGAATGATGCACATGGCAAAATTTAAACGACCCAGCACAGATAGAAGTTGGCGTTTAGAGAGAACTGAAGATGACCCATTGTTTTTTCCTCAGACAGAGGCATGCCAACATGGTGGAGAATCTGCTGAAGGGATAAATGATACATAGGAAGAAACCCTGAGAGAGACCAGCAAGAAGGAAATTGACAAAGGAGCGATCTGGACAGCCAATTCCGGAATAATAACAGGTGACAGACTAATCCAAGCGTACGCCACATTGGAAAAGAAACAACACTGCTTTGGCTGAGAATGCCTTATGATGATGGTAGAAAAGGAAGCTCAACTCTACAGTCTGGGTAAACAGAGCATATGACGTCTATAGATACTGAAGGCTGCTAGGAATTCGCCAATAGAAAGATCCTTAGAAAGGAAAGAATCAGAGGATTTAAATATTGCTGTGAAGCCGTCAGCTGAGGCAACGCACTGGTCAGCATCGGGCGAGGGAAAGATCAATGAAATGAGATTAACAAAATGCCCTTGGAGAATTTTAGGACGGAGCCTGGGAGAAATGTGTGCATGCATGGGTATGTATGCTATGGCTGTTAAAGAAAATAGGGTGGAAGCATAAAACGGGTGAGAAGCATGGAAAGAAAAAGAATGAGCCTTGGAAAAATACATCTCACCTGTGGTAGGTCTGGTTCGGGCGTTAGCAAGAGTGAACACAGAAGGAAGGGGCTGAGCTGCCTGCTGGACAATGGGTTGAGCAGATGACAGGAAGTGTAGAGAAAGATCCAACGGAGCGTTAAGTGTGTCCATGGAGGTGATGAGCGAAGAGGAAAGGAGACTGATGTCAGCTGGTGAAAGGGGAGAAGAAGATGGAAGAGCAATGGGTGGATCAACAGCTGAAGGAACGTAGATCGAAGAAGACAGAATGGCACGAGAGTGGCCTCGAGAGAAGCGAGAGAGTGGCAGAGGAAGGATGACCCCGGCGGCGCTTAACGGGAGGGACGGACGACTTTTTGGTGCGTTTCATGGAGACGGAGAAGAGGGGAGGCTGAGGAGATGGAGGATAAGACAGCGATGAATCCCCATAGGGGAGAAGTGAGGCAAGGTGGGCGACCTGGGAAGAGTCCAAGCCGGAGCCGGGAGAAATTTCTCTGGCTCATAACTGAGCTGAAGAAGAAGGAAGGTCTGTGCAAGCGGCTAAATGGGCGCTTCGGCGTATGGACAAAGAGGGAGAGAGGCTTCAATGATATGATCGGAGTTAAGATCGGACATATCAACAGCGTTTATCAACTGAAAGTTTAGCTGGTATGCAGAAGGAACTCTGGAAGAGGAGCTTTATGAAATGGATCATGTATGTGATTGGATTAGAAGAGGGGGGGGTCGCAACGTCGAATGGCTGCAGCTTGGTACATGGCACGGCAGCAGGTGATCCAGGTGATGCTGGTAAGAGTCTTCCAGTTTGAATTTTCTCTTAAGATTCATTAATTAAATTAAGTTTACCCTTGTTTTAACAACACAAACACTGTAATGACTCCTGCCACAGTGTTTGTGTTGTTAAAACACTGGCTTTATGATGTGTTACGGCGTTCGGCCTACAGCTTTCCAGAGATGGTGCTATAACCTGGTAAACGGCTAATGAGTTTGTGGTGGCTTTCATTCAGTCATATCTCAAAGTGTGAACATTGAACAGTTACTCGTGTGAATGCGTTTGTGCCTTGTGGTATTTTTGGAGCATTTGGCTGCGCCTAAAGACCGATAAAGAAAACACAGCCTGTTGTTTTTTGTGTATTCACAGTCAAAAATGAGTGATATGAATGCTGAAATTGAGCCTATGGGCACACAAAGTGAAAAAAGACAAAGAAAACTTTCATTAAAGGGAACTGCTCTTGCTTTTGAAAAGGCACAGAAGGAAAGAAGTGAAGTGTTTAGAAATGCAAGTAAAATAAAGTCAAAAATAATAGAGCTTTGGTCGTCAAATAAAAATGTTTCTGAAGTAAAAGAATGCATGCAAAGGCTCAATACACTGTGAAAATGCGTCCTGTCTTCAAAATTCTTTGTTAAATGATTTTAAGTTGCCTGAAGATGAGCAGCAAAGGCAAAATACCTGGTTTCTGGAGAAAAGAGCGGCAAAAAATGAGTTTGTAAATAAAGTGCATATTTGGCTGAAAGAAAATGAAGTGGATGATGATGCCTGTGAAAATGTGTGTAATGAAGTTGCTGCTGATAACACTGAAGCAGGAAACATGATGACGAGGGTGATGAAGGTGTAAATCCTGAGGATAGTGTCTCAAATATTTCAAGGGTGCGTTTTAAACGCAGTAAAGCATCCATCACATTCTCCACTCTGACCAAGCAGCTTTACTGACCAAAGCGGAAGCTTTAAAAAGAAAACATGAATTGGAGGAACTGGAGACATAGATTGGAAGCTGATAAAATACGACAACAAAAGAACCAGGTGGAAATAGAAGCACAAATAGCTGCTGCTGCAGCACGCCTTTCTGTGTTGGGAGGCAGTAGCGTTGGAGGAAAATCCAATCAATGTCCAATGGGATGAACTCTTACATCAGCAAAGGACTTAAAGAGCAAAAGTGCACTGAATTTAACCCACAAGCGAAAGAATTTGTTCCTAATGTCATTAAATATGATGCTATGCCGAGCTTAACAGCGCCCCCAACATCTGCGCCAGATGTGAGACCTAAGGTTTTCAGCAATGTAAAATCACATGTACAGGATGAAGTGCAATAACGAAAACAGCCACGGGATGTCACTGTTAGGTCATGTTCAAAGTTGAATGGATTACCTTCTGTAAATGTTAACTTGAAGCCAAATACTGTTCCTATTCAGTCCACAGCTTTACAATCACAAGTAAAGCACAATGTACAAAAACAACAATTTAACAGTTCATCAGTTCCAACTGATTATTGTCATTTTATCTATTATGCAAAAACAGAATGAAATTACATCAATGCTTGTTCAGCAACAGTTATCAGCTACTCTTCCTCAGCATGAGATCCCAGTTTTTGATGGCAATCCGATGCAGTGTATGTCTTAAGAGCTTTTGAACATTGTGTGGAAGAAAAGACAAACAACAATCAGGATTGTTTCTTCTTCTTAGAGCAATACACCAGAGGGAAACCAAGGGAGCTTGTCAGGAGATGCATGCACATGGCACCACAGCAGGGCTACCAGAGAGCAAAGCATCTTATAATGGAGCATTTTGGAAATTAACATCATATTGCTTCTGCATATATGGACAAAGTGCTTTCCCGGCCAGTTATAAAATCTGAAGATGTCAAAGCTTTGCAGGAATTGCTTTGTTTTTGCGTGGATGCTGTAATGCAATGTCAGAAATACAGTATATGGAGGAGTTGAATATTCCATTTTGTATGAGGGAAGTCATCATGAAGTGGCCTTATAAACTCCGTGAAAGATGGAGATAAGCACCTTGTGAGCCACAAGAGCGGCGAGGCTTCAGAGCCACATTTACTGATATGGTCAACTTCCTTGAGCGACAAATAAAGGTTCTGTCCCATCCATTGTTTGGAGACAGCTCGGACATCAAGCCAAGCTCTGTAATGAGAAGAGTACACAAGAATAGGACATTAAAGGTCAACACAAAAGTCAGCAGCTTTGTAACATCCATTTCAGCCCCTGATAGTGCCACATTTTCTGTGCCAACAATTCACAAGCAACCAATAACCTCCAATAACCTTCTCCTAGACACTTGTCTTTACTGTGAAGAGTCACATTTAATATAAACGTGCCCAAAACAGCAAAGGATTTCTCATAAGTAGAAAATATGATTCCTAAAAGGAAACGGAGCATGTTTTGGATGCCTGAAAGTAGGCCACATGAGTAAGGAGTGTAGGAGTGGTGTCACCTGTGACAATTGCCATTTAACGCATCCCACCCTTCTGCATTTAGACAATAAAGAACCATCAATAAGCAGTGGATTTGTGTCTTACCAGGCTGGTGTTTGTACTGGGGCCGTAAACCACGATTGTACCCTCTCCATTGTTCCAGTCAAAATTAAGTCTAAGAAAGGAGATAAGGTGCTGCAGACCTATGCCTTCTTAGATCCTGGGAGTTCAGCCACTTTCATTACCAGCACGTTAATGAACCAGCTGAACCTACAAGGCACAAAGACTAATATTCTCCTGCGTACCATGGGTCAGGAGAAGCTAGTGCCTAGTTACTGTGTAAATGGACTGGAGATTTCTGAGCTGGGAGAAAACAATGTCATGGAGCTCAGAATCAGAATCAGAATCAGAATGCTTTATTTGTCACTGCTCCACATGGGTGCAACGAAATTTCCAAAAAAAAAAAAAACCAGAACAAAACAGTGCAGGCAAGTAGTGCAAATTTAAGAAAATAAATACAAACAAAAGTTTAAAAAAGGGCTGTGCCGGTGGAAACAGATATATATATATATATATACAGAATATTTACAGATTATTGCACGTGAGGTAGCATAATGCAAAAGGAAAAATTTCACGGAATGTATTTAGTGTTTGTCATTTAACAGTGTACATGAGTATTTGAGGCGTTCAGGGCAACAACAGCTTTAGGAAAGAAGCTGTTTTTCAGTCTGTTTGTTTTTGTCCTTATTGCCCTGAAACCACTCCCAGAGGGGAGCAGTTCAAAAAGATGGTGACCAGGGTGTGAGGGGTCCCTGATGATGCTGCGGGCTCTCCTGAGGCAGCGGGTGGAGTAAATCTCCTCCAGGGAGGGGAGAGGGCAGCCAGTCAGTCTTTGAGCGGTGTTGATGACCCGTTGGAGCTGCTTCTTCTCTGCTGCAGTGCAGCTGGAGAACCACAGCGAGATGCCGCAGCTCAGCACCGACTCCACCGTGCAGCGGTAGAAGGACAGCAGCAGCTCTGGTCGTAGGTTGTTCTTCCTGAGAGTCCTCAGGAAGTACAGTCTCTGCTGTGCCTTCTTCAGGATCGCCGTGGAGTTAGAAGTCCACGTCAGGTCCTCGCTGATGTGGGTGCCCAAGAACCTGAAGACTGGCACCATCTCCACCCTGTCCCCGTTGATGATGATGGGCTGTGTGTCCTGTTTACACCTCCGAAAGTCAACGATGAGCTCCTTTGACTTGGAGGTGTTCAGAGTCAGATTATTGTCCATGCACCATGCTGACAGATGCTTAATGTCCGTCCTGTAAGCCGTCTCATCTCCTCCTGAGATGAGCCCCACCACCGTGGTGTCATCCGCGAACTTGATGATGCTGTTGCTGGGGTATGTGGGAGTGCAGTCGTGGGTGTAGAGGGTGTAGAGCAGGCGGCTCAGCACACAGCCCTGTGGAGAACCCGTGTTGGTCCTCAATGGAGAGGACAGGTGGTGTCCTACTCTCACCCTCTGGGAGCGGTCTGTCAGAAAGTCCATAATCCAACTACAGGTGCTGTTGGGGAGACCCAGGTGTCCCAGTTTGCTCACCAGCCGGCTCGGGATTATGGTGTTGAACACCGAGCTGAAGTCCAGGAAGAGCAGCCTCGCGTAGCTCCCCTCGCTGCTCCACGTGGGTCAACGTGGGTGTGCAGGGCGGTGGTCGATGGCATCCTCCGTGGACCGGTTGGCCCTGTAGGCAAACTGGTGGGGGTCGAGTGTGGGGGACAGATGTGAAGTGATATGACCTCGTACCAGTTTCTCGAAGCACTTCATGACGATGGGTGTGAGTGCTACTGGCCGGTAGTCATTCAGGCTGGTGATATTTTTCTGTTTAGGCAGAGGGACAATGGTGGAGGACTTCAGGCAAGGTGGGATGGAGCACTGGGAGAGGGACTGGTTGAAGATGGCAGTGAAAATCCCCACCAGCTGGTCTGCGCAGTCCCTCAACACCCTCCCAGTCACCCCGTCGGGTCCAGCAGCTTTGCGTGGGTTCACTGCTCTCAGGACTCTCCTCACCTCCTGTGTCTCCACAGCGAAGGTTTGGTTGTCGAGGGGTGTAGCCTGCAGTGTGGACCCAGCTGGTGGTTTAACCTCGAAGCGGGCGAAGAAGTGGTTGAGCTCTTCCGCCAGTGAAGCGTCCCCCGAGATCACGGTGGTGTTGCTGGATCTGTAGTTGGTCAGGTGCTGGAGTCCCTGCCACACCTGTCTGCTGTTTTTGCTGCTGAAGTCAGCCTCGATCCTCTGCCTATAGTCGATCTTGGCCTCTCTGATGCCTCTCCTTAGCGCAGCACGAGCACAGCTGTAACGCTCCCCGTCTCCAGACCTGAAGGCGCTGTTCCTTTCCCTCAGCAGTGCCTTAACATCCTTGTTCATCCAAGGTTTCTGGTTAGGAAACACGCGGATGCGCTTCTCCACTGTGACAGTGTTGACACAGTGGTGGATGTAGCAAAGCACCGCCGAGGTAAACACCTCCAGGTCCTGGTGGCTGAAAACGTCCCAGTCTGTGCTTTCAAAGCAGTCCTGCAGCTGCAGAGAGGCACCGTCGGGCCAAGTGGTCACAGTCCGGGTTGTGGGGGGTGACTGCTTCCTCAGCGGTGTGTAGGCCGGAATCAGGAGCAGGGACATGTGGTCGGAGGCTCCCAGGTGGGGCAGCTGGATGGCCCTGTAACCATGCTTAATGTTCGAGTAGGCCTTGTCCAGAGTCCTGGTTCCCCTGGTGGCACATTTAATGTGCTGGTGGAATTTCGGGAGCACTACTTTCAGTTCACCATGGTTAAAATCCCCTGCGACTACATGCACTGCTTCCGGGTGTTTGTTTTGTTGCCGACTGAGCGCGTTGTGAAGGTGGCTAAGGGCCGAGCTAGCGTTAGCATCCGGTGGTATGTACACAAGTGTTACCAAGACTACGGTAAACTCACGGGGAAGGTAAACAGGCCTGCATCTGACCATGATGAACTCCAGGTCAGCGGAGCAGTGCCTATCGATGGTGGACGTGTTTGTGCACCAGCTGTTGTTCACGTACATACACAGTCCTCCTCCCCTGGTCTTACCGGAGTCACGGCTCCTGTCGTGCCGGTGAGCTGTGCGGCCTGCTAGCTCGATAGCCGTGTCTGGAATGGATGAATGAAGCCAGGTCTCCGTGATCAGCAGGATGCAACAGTCCCGAACAAGCCTGTTTGCTTCCAGCTGGAGCTTCATCTCGTCCATCTTGTTTGCGAGGGATCTGGCGTTGGAGAGGAAAACGCTGGGCAGTGCCGGTCGGTGTGGTCGCTTCCGCAGTTGGACGAGGACCCCAGCCCGGCATCCACGCTTTTGCTTCCTCTCCCTACGCCACCTCCTCCTCCTGCCCGCGGGGATGAGTGCCCAAGGGGGGCCCGGTGTCCGGGCTAACTCCGGTGGTGTGTTGCGTGTAGACTCTTCAGATGTGGACTGTTCGCACCGTAATCCGATACGGAAAAGATCCTGTCGGCTGTAGGTGGTCAGTGCAGGTTGAGCGGAGAAGAAACGAGATAACTAACAAAAACACTAAAAAGCACTGTTTTGTGTGAGAGCTACGAGCCGCCATCTTGCTATCTTGCTCCCAGAGGTTTACACGCAAGAAACCATTCCTGTTTCAAAGACCAACATTCCACGTCAGCGAGATATTAAGAATTTGGAATATCTCAAAGCTATCAAGATCCCAGAATTGGACGCTGACGTTGGGCCTTTGATTGGGATGAATGCACCAAAACTCATGGAGCCATGGGAGATCATTAACAGCAAAGGTAATGGACCGTATGCTGTGAGGACCCTATTAGGATAGATCATAAATGGGCCTTTAAGAAGTGGAAATGGTGGTCAGAGAAGCTGTCCAACTGTTTATATTAATCGAACCTCCATCATTAAACTAGAGGAGTTGTTAATGTCTCAATACAGCATGGAGTTCAATGAGAAGGCACTGGATATCACGACCAGAGACAGAGAACCCAAATTCAGCCAAACACAAAGTGATAAGTAAAAAGATTTATTCAGAAACTCAGGATCAAAGAGCAGAAGAGCAGCAGTCAGCTTCCAGGAACCAAGAGGGAATAATCCGTAAGGCAAGGCAAGGTCATGGAACGAGATCAGTCAGGAAGGTACGCTGGATAACTACTCACAAATGTTTTCGAAAATCTGGCACCGTCTGCCTGTCAGAGGGCTGTATATAACTGCAGCTCCACAGGTGTGTGGCATGACGGTGATTGCGCAGCAGCGCAGCAGCAGACAGGTGAAGCAGATGAGTTAATTGCATGAGTGAGAGCAGAGCAGGCAGACGGGCCAGAATCATAACACTGGAAGAGGAGCACGAAATGTCAATTGAGGACAAGAGGTTTATGGAATAATGGAGCGATCAACTTGCATGCAAAATGAACATTATTGCTTGGACCTGCCTTTTAATAAGGATGACATAATCATGCCCAATAACCACTGTATTGTGGAGCAATGCATTCAAACCCTCTAAAGAAAATTTGAGAGGAATAAGGCCTATAAGGAGGAATATACAGCATTTGTTACTGACTTGATTGACAAAGGCTATGCTGAAGTTGTTCCTCATGACCAGTTGGAACCCAAGGATGGAGGTGCGTGGTACCTGCCTCATCATGGAGTCTACCACCCGAGGAAGAGGACCTTGCGAGTGGTGTTTGATTGTAGGCCGAGCTATAAGGGCACCTCATTAAATAGCCAGCTGCTGCATGGGCCGGATTGTACCAACTCCCTCTTTGGTTTACTGACCCGATTCAGAAAGGAGAAAATTGCACTGGTGACAGACACCAAGGCTATGTTTCATCAGGTGAAGGTGTCAGAGAAACATTTGGACTTTCTACGCTTCTTGTGGTGGCCGTCAGGAAACTCCTCAGTCAGCCTGACTGAATATAGGTTGACAGTCCACATTTTTGGTGCTGTCTCATCACCAAGCTGTGCCAATTATGCTCTAAGAAAGACAGAAGCAGATCATACACACAGTTATAACAAGCAGGTGATTGACACCATTTACAACAACTTTATGTGGACGACTGCCTGAATTCTGTGGCCACAGAGCAAGATGTAGTGCAGTTGGTGGCACACCTCACTGATCTGTGCTCAAAGGGAGGATTTCAGTTGTTGAAATGGACAAGTAACAGCCGAGCAGTGTTGTTATCCATTCCAGATGAAAAGTGCTCTAAACCAACAAAAGAGCTTCACCTAGAACAAGACAGTCTGCCCGTGGAGAAAGCTTTGGGCCTCAGCTGGAGTGCAGAAAATGATACGTTCACCTTTGATCTTGCAGTGGTAGGAAAACCTCACACCAGGCGTGGCATTCTCTCAATGGTCAGTTGTATCTATGACCCCTGGGTTTTCCTGGGCCCATATACTCTGCTACCTAAGTTACTGCTGCAAGAAAGTGTAGATAAAATCTGTCCGGGGATACCCCATTCCCCAGGCTTTGTCGCAAATTTAGTCTGCATGGCTCAGGGGTTTTGGGGAAAAATAGAAGTTTAAAGTGAACGGTGCATCAGACCCAGCAGTTTTAAAGGACACCCCGGGCCCCGTTGACATTTTGAGATGCCAGTGCCATGATATGGGGCAGTGTCTTACTTAAAGCTGCATGAGAAAGGGAAAAGTGCACCTGGATTCATCTTGGGAAAAATGGAGTCTCCATTAAAACAAACACAACTCCTTGTCTTGAACTCATGTGCTGTTCTGGCTGTCAAGGTTGATAGGATGTTGAAGAAGGAGCTTCTTTCACTGAATGCTAGGCTTTTGGGCAGCAGTAAAGTGCTGAATACATAAATAATAACACCAAAAAGATTTCAACCTTCATTGCAAATAGAGTTGCAATAAGAGAAGTACAGCTGTATTTCAGTGGGGGTCAAATCCAAGTCCAATCCACAATGGGCCCCCTTAGAGGTCTGACTGCAGAAAACTTTATGGCCTGTCAGAGGTGGATAAATGGCCCTGACTTTCTTAGAAGTTCAGAACAGAAGTGGCCAAAGCCTTTTGAATCTCAGCCTGTTTGTTCTGAGGACCCAGAGGTGAAGAGGAATGTTCTGGTAAATGCCAAAAGCACACAGCCAAAAGGATTCCACCGCCAGGCTTGTGCATTATTTTTCAAGCTGGGCCAAACTTCTGTTGCTTGGTTGCTCAAGTTGAAGGACATTCTGCTGAGCTTAAGTAGGAAGAGGAAAGAGTTGATAGCTGTTCTTCCCTCTAGTGACTCTTCTATAGCTTTGGAAGGGATAGAAGAGGAGATGAGAAAGAATAGAGCTGCTGTTTGTAAACAAACTCTTTCAGTAAAGGGCATCTCCAGAGCAGAGATTGTCATCATCTGCTACAGCCAGCATGCAAGCTTTAGAGAAGATGTTAGAGATCTGCAGAGTGGAGCATTTGTTGTGAAGAAAATGAGCAGGATCTACAGGCTTGATCCAGTATTACAACAAGGTTTACTGAGAGTGGGTGGTAGGCTATGTCGTTCAGCTCCATCTCAGGAACAGAAACATCCTGTTATCCTGGATTTTTAACACACCTGCCGCATCTCATCATGGAGGAGTGTGGGAACAGGTCGTCAGAATGGTCAGAAAGGTGTTATTTTCTGTCCTTCACCAACAGACCTTGGATGATGAAAGTCTTCAGACGATTCTTTGTGAAGTAGGACCCATCCTCAATGATCGTCCCATTACAAAGGTTTCAGATGATGCAAATGATAACCCCAAATCACATTTTGCTGGTCAAAGGAAGACCTACTCTTGCTCCTGGTACCTTTCAAGAAGGTGACGTTTACCTCAGAATACGTTGGAGGCAGGTGCACTACCTCTCAGACCTGTCCTGGAAAAGATGGACAAAGGAATATTTACCTTTGTTGTAGGAGAGGCAGAAGTGGACCAAGCCTCGAATACATTTTACTGTTGGTGACATCGTGGTTGTCGTGGACTGGTGCGTGCCGTACAGATGACGACAAAGACGGGCCAGTTAGAAAGTCCTTCAAGAAGCCCTTTGAAGCAGGAGAAGAAAAGGGAAGATCTTTGGGACTATACACTTTTGTGGCTCCTTTTTGGTGTTTGTTGAAATGTGCTGTTTACACAATTGGGGCCGGTGTATAGGAGCCATTTGTAGTTTTTCTTTTTGGTGTTTGGTCATAGTTTGGGTCTGTCTTGTTTAGTTATGATGATTCTGTTTGGTTTGGTTTGGTGGCAGTTTTTGGTTTATATGTGAATTGACACTCTGACCTATATTTTACTCTACCACCGGTGGCGGTGTGGGGGAAATCTATATAGGTCAGGGTTAGAGGGCATCAGGTGTTGGGGTGTGTGGAGGTCATATTGTTTTTTAGCGCTCTCTGTTGCATAGTGGTTTAGCTTCATCATATCCACATATTGACCATAATTGCCATCTTTTTGCATGCTGCCATAAACTGCCACCCTGGAGTTTGGATTCCATTCAATACTCAGCTTGTATTTAATAAATGGGAGCATTCCCAAACTTATCTCCCAGTCTGGACATTACCTTATAAGCGTGTTAGGACCTGGATTCCCCACACCCAGAAGCGACTAAAATTGGATGGAAGTTGATATTCGCTATACATTCATTAGCTGCATCAGTCCATTCCAGTTTAGACATATTCTTTGTCCAAAGTAGCTCTTGCAGTAGCTCATAATTTGGTAGACATTTGCTGAACCATGAAGTTAAGCCTAAGAAGACACAAAGCATAGTCATATCCTTTGGTGCAGAAGCTTTAGTGATGACAGTCAAGTGGTCTCGGTTAGGGCACAGGCCCTACTTGGAAATAACGAGTCCCAGGAACAGAATTTTCTTCTGCCCATATGACTTTTGCTGAAATTCATCTGCAGACCAATATCGTTCAGTCACTGGAAAACAGCCCGTGGCTGTTCATCATGTTAATTCTCTGGAAAGTCCATACAATATAATATCATCTGAGTAGTTTCATTAGGTTCATGCAGATCAACACAAAGTCTCAAGCTTCCTTACGTTTTCTTGCCACAACTATACGACTCACTAGTTCATATTCATCCACTGCTTCTTTTATGTTTGCTTGGAGTAGACGTTTCAGTTCACCCTTTTACCAGCATTGGCCATTGAAAGCCCATGATTGAGGACGTGGTCCACTGGTGTGGCGCTTATCCGTAACACGCACAAGTCCTCAGCCTCTTCTGCTTTTTCTTCTTTTATGCCTCCAACTCCTCCGCCCTGCAACCTCACTCAAATGGAAGGACTTCTTGTCCTTCCATGATCAAACCATTGTAACAGTTTGTTGTGCTCCGGCTATATATTTATATATATTTAATATATAAAATATATATATATATATATATATATAAAATATATATATATATATAAAATATATATATTATATATATATATATATACAGGGTTGGACAATGAAACTGAAACACCTGGTTTTTAGACCACAATACTTATTAGTATGGTGTAGGGCCTCCTTTTGCGGCCAATACAGCGTCAATTGGTCTTGGGAATGACATATACAAGTCCTGCACAGTGGTCAGAGGGATTTTAAGCCATTCTTGCAGGATAGTGGCCAGGTCACTACGTGATACTGGTGGAGGAAAACGTTTCCTGACTCGCTCCTCCAAAACACCCCAAAGTGGCTCAATAATATGGTGACTGTGCAGGCCATGGGAGATGTTCAACTTCACTTTCATGTTCATCAAACCAATCTTTCACCAGTCTTGCTGTGTACATCAGTGCATTGTCATCCTGATACACGGCACCGCCTTCAGGATACAATGTTTGAACCATTGGATGCACATGGTCCTCAAGAATGGTTCCGTAGCCTTGGCAGTGACGCGCCCATCTAGCACAAGTATTGGGCCAAGGGAATGCCATGATATGGCAGCCCAAAACCATCACTGATCCACCCCATGCTTCACTCTGGGCATGCAACAGTCTGGGTGGTATGCTTCTTTGGGGCTTCTCCACACCCTAACTCTCCCGGATGTGGGGAAAACAGTAAAGGTGGACTCATCAGAGAAAAATACATGTTTCACATTGTTCACACCACAAGATTTGCGCTCCTTGCACCATTGAAACCGACGTTTGGCATTGGCATGAGTGACCAAAGGTTTGGCTATAGCAGCCCGGCAGTGTATATTGACCCTGTGGAGCTCCTGACGGACAGTTCTGGTGGAAACAGGAGAGTTGAGACACACATTTAATTCTGCCGTGATTTGGGCAGCCGTGGTTTTATGTTTTTTGGATACAATCCGGGTTAGCACCTGAACATCCCTTTCAGACAGCTTCCTCTTGCGTCCACAGTTAATCCTGTTGGATGTGGTTCGTCCTTCTAGGTGGTATGCTGACATTACCCTGGATACCGTGGCTCTTGATACATCACAAAGACTTGCTGTCTTGGTCACAGATGCGACAGCAAGACGTGCACCAACAATTTGTCCTTATTTGAACTCTGGTATGTCACCCATAATGTTGTGTGCATTTCAGTATTTTGAGCAAAACTGTGCTCTTACCCTGCTAATTGAACCTTCACACTCTGCTCTTACTGGTGCAATGTGCAATCAATGAAGACTGGCTACCAGGCTGGTCCAATTTAGCTATGAAACCTCCCACACTAAAATGACAGGTGTTTCAGTTTCATTGTCCAACCCCTGTATATATATACTTGCTAGTTGATGGTTATTGAACAGAGCTAATTCAGAAAAGTGCTTGTGATAATTGGTTTATTTAATGCTTCACACATTTCCCTTCATTGCAGAAAGTCAAAATTCACCTGGGAACAATTTACCAATTGAGGACAGATTTAGAAAGTTCGTTTTAAAATATGCTTTTATGCATATGACATTTTATGACAACTTGTTCAACCATTTTTCATGTAAAGACTTATGTAATGATCTAATGCCTAAATGTTGTAGGGTGTGACACTATTCATCGGTGACCTATTATAATACATTTTGACCAACTTGACATAATTAATTGATAATGTAGGCAGAAAACAGCAGAGAATCTTATATAACCATTTGCATGGATTTGCCACAGCATCAAGCAAGTTGGCCAATTTCTTTATTTGATGTGCACAAGTGACACAATGATGTGAAGACTGTGCAAGCCCAATTTCAATAAAGGTGGGATGTTGTGTAAAACATAAATAAAAACAGAATACAATTATTTTCAATCCTGTTCCTATATGCTATTGAATACACTACAAATACAAAATATTCAATGTTCAAACTGATAAACTTCATTGTTTTTTTTTGAGCAAATATTCACTATTTTTAATTTAAAGCGTGCAACATGTTCAAAAAAAGCTGGGAAAGGGGCAACAAAAGACTGGGAAAGTTGAGGAATGGTCAAAAAACAGCTGTTTGGTACATTCCACGCGTGAGCAGATTAATTACGAAACAGGTGTGTGTCATGTTTTTTGCTAATAATCCCCAAATGGCTCAGTCATTCACATTTAAAGATAGGGAGAGATTGACGACTTAGTGAACAACTGCAGGAGCAAATAGCCCAACAGTTTTAAGTATAACTTTTCTCAACGTAAAATAGCGTTCAAGACACCCTCATGAGGACTACACAATCGAGGTATGTGACGTCGCTCGGTACGGCGGAGCCGGGATCCCACCCTGGAGCCCGGCCTGAGATCGGTACCCATCAGAGAGCGCCTGGTGGCTGGGTTGCTCCTCGCGGGACCCAGCCGGACCAAGTCTGAACGAGAGACGCAAGGCCATCCCCCAGTGGGCCCACCACCTGCAGGGAGAACCGTGCGGGACCGGTGGAAAGAGGATTGGGTGGCAGAGGAAGGTGGAGACCTCGGCGGCCTGATCCCCGGATACTTAGGCCGGCTGTAGGGACGTGAAATGTCACCTCACTGTGGGGAGAAAGGAGCCTGAGCTTGTGCGGGAGGTCGAGAGATATCGACTAGAAATAGTCGGGCTCACCTCCACGCACAACATGGGCTCTGGAAACCATCTCCTCGAGAGGGGCTGGACTCTCTTCTATTCTAGAGTGGCCTACAGGGAGAGGCGGCGGGCTGGGATGGGTTTGCTTGTTGCCCTCCACCTCAGCCGTCTTGTGTTGAGGTTTACCCCAGTGGATGAGAGGGTCGCATCTCTGTGCCTTTGTCTCTGACTCGTTTCGGCCTACGGGCCGGGCAGTAGTGCGGAGTACCTGGCCTTCTTGGCATCCCTGTCAGGGGAACTGGATAGTGCCCCTCCTGGGGACTCCATTATTCTGCTGGGGGACTTCAACGCCCAGGTGGGACGTGAGAGGCGTGATTGGGAGGAATGGCCTCCCTGATCTGAATACGAGTGGTGTTTTGTTATTGGACTTCTGTGCTAGTCACGGATTGTCCACAATGAACATCATGTTCAAGCATAAGGGTGTCCATCAGTGCACTTGGCACCAGGACACCCTACGCAGGAGGTCGATGATCGACTTTGTTGTCGTATCGTCAGACCTTCAGCCGTATGTCTTGGACACTCGAGTGAAGAGAGGGGTTGAGCTATCCACTGATCACCACCTGGTGGTGTGTTGGATCCGCTGGAAGAGGAGAAAGCTGGACAGACTTGGCAGGCCCAAGCACATAGTGAGGGTCTGCTGGGAATGTTTGGCAAATCATCCCTCGGCCAGGGATGTATTCAACTCCAACCTCCGGAAGAGCTTTGACCAGATTCTAGGGGATGTTGGAGACATAGAGTCCGAGTGGACCATGTTGTCTGCATCTGTTGTCGATGCTGCTGCCCGTAGCTGCGGCCGTAAGGTCTGTGGTGCCTGTCGCGGCGGCAATCCCCAAACCGTGTGGTGGACACCGGCAGTAAGGGACGCTCTCAAGCTAAAGAAGGAGTCCTATCGACTCTGGTTAGCTTGTGGGACTCCTGAGGCGGCTGACAGGTACCTAGAGGCCAAACTTGGCCTGGGGCCATGGAGAAGGGCTACCAGTTGGCCTCGAAGCGATTCTGGCAAATTGTCCAGTGCCTCAGGAGGGGGAAGCAGTGCTTCACCAACACTGTTTACAGTGGGGGTGGGAGGCTCCTGACCTTGACTGGGGACGTTGTTGGGCGGTGGAAGGAGTACTTGGAGGATCTCCTCAATCCTACCATCATGCATTTCCTGGTGGAAACAGAGGCTGGGGACTCGGGGGTATGCCTACTATGCCTCCTGGGGGCTCCAGAAGTATGGAATCGGGGGCCCTTTATTAGGGGCCATCCGGTCTCTGTACAAGCGGAGCAGGAGTTTGGTCTGCATTGCTGACACTAAGTCGGACCTGTTCCAGGTGCATGTTGGACTCCGGCAGGGCTGCCCTTTGTCACCGGTCCTGTTCATAACTTTTATGGACAGGATTTCTAGGCGCAGCCAACGGCCGGAGGGGGTCTGGTTTGGGGATCCGTGGATTTCGTCTCTTCTTTTTGCAGATGACGTGGTCCTGCTGGCCCCCTCTAGCCAAGATCTACAGCATGCACTGGGGCAGCCGAGTGTGAAGTGGCTGGGATGAAGATTAGCTCCTCCAAGTCCAAGGCCATGGTTCCCGACTGGGAAAGGGTGGCTTGTCCTCTTCAGGTTGGAGGGGAGTTCCTGCCTCAAGTGGAGGAGTTCGAGTATCTCAGGGTCTTGTTCACGAGTGAGGGAAGAATGGAGCGGGAGATCGACAGACCGATCGGTGCGGCTGCTGCAGTAATAGTGCCGCTGTGCCGATCCGTTGTGGTGAACAGTGAGCTGAGCCAAAAAGCGAAGCTCTCGATTTATCGATTGGTCTACGTTCCTACCCTCACCTATGGCCATGAACTTTGGGTCATGACCGAAAGAACGAGATCCCGGATACAAGCGGCTGAAATGAGCTTCTTCCGTAGGGTGTCCGGGCACTCCCTTAGAGATAGGGTGTGGAGCTCGGCCATCCTGGAGGGGCTCGGAGTAGAGCCGCTGCTCCTCCACATTGAGAGGAGTCAGGTGAGGTGGCTCGGGCATCTATATCGGATGCTTCCTGTTCCAGGCACGTCCCACCGGGAGGAGGCCCAAGGGATGGCCCAGGACACGCTGGAGGGACTATGTCTCTTGGCTGGCCTTGGTCTCCCCCCGGAAGAGCTGGAGAGGGACGTCTGGTCGTCTCTGCTGAGTCTGCTGCCCCTGCAACCCGGTTCCGGATAAAGCGGAAGATGACGAATACCAGTACGAGTACAATAGCGTTGAGAAAAGGAATTTAGGGATTTCATCATCTACAGCCTAAGATATTAAAAGATTCAGAGAACCTGGAGAATCTGGAGAAATCTCCAGATTGGCAAGGCCAAAAATCCACATCTGGAGATTTCACATTGAATTTCAAACTTACCCTTGATTCCTTTAGGAGGCACTGCATTGAAAACCGACATCATTCTACAGATATTACCACGTGGGCTCTGGAACACTTCAGAAAACCATTGTCATTGCCATTATCGTCTGATGCAAAGTGCAAATGTGTACTGTGGTCTGACGAGCCCACATTTCATATTATTTTTGGAAATCATGGAAGTCGTGTCCCCCAGGCCAACGAGCAAAGGACTATCTGGATGGGAGTGTGTTAGTGCCTATGGCATTGGTAACATGCACATCTGTAAAGGCAGCATTAATGCTGAAAGCTCCATACAGGTTTTGGAGCAACATCTGTTGGCATCCAAGCAACAACTTTTTCAGGGATGTCCCTGCTTACATCAGAAAGAGGATGCCAAGCCACATTCTGCACATGTTGCAACAGCGTGGCTTTGTAGTAAAAGAGTTCTGTTACCAGACTGGCCTGCCTGCAGTCCAGACCTGTCTACCATTGAAAATATTTGTTGCATTATGAACCACAACATATGACCATGGAAATCCCAGACTGTTGTGCATCTGAAGTTGTGCATCAGGCAAGAATGGGAATAAATTCCACCTACAAAGCTTCAACAATTAGTGTCCTCAGTTCCCAAACGCTTATTGAGTGTTCTTAAAACGAAATGTGATGTAACACAGAGCTAAGACATGCAATTGTCTTAAAAGTATTCAAATTTAGTTAATTCCAAAATTTTTTTCCCACTTTTCCCACTTATTTCTTATTCACAGCTAATCTCACTGAGGCATGGTCTAATTTCCCAGACAGATCTGTTTTAAACAAATGGTCAAAAACAGATACTGTCAAAACAGAAGACATTCACTGAGGAACGATTAATGAATAGAGTGAAAGAAAGGGCAAATGTACTGCTGCAATTATACTAGTTTTAATACTGATAATAATATAAATTTAATTCCAAGAAATCAGTTAAAAATATTGAGTTTTATAAAGAAATTAGATGTTTGGCATGTATTAACTTTAAACCATTATATATTTGTAATTTTGTTTAAAATTTTTCAAGTATTTAAAAAAAGTATGTTATGAAAGTGCAGTTATTTCTTCTTTATTCTAAAAAGACACAGTCAGAAGAGCAACATTTTAAAAAGTAGTCAATTTTCCCCTTTTCCGAAAAGACAAAATGAACACGACATGCAGCAGTAATCAATGTAAATTTTACAGGGACATACTTCTGCAAGGCGGCTCAGCGGTAGATGGCGCCATTGCTGTGCTTCTGTGCACCAGCATCATAAACCCACAGAGCGCGGGGATCGGAGGGGGCTCCATATTCACAGTGATGGACAGCTCTGGTAAGAAAAAGGCTTCCATTCAGCCAAACTCATACAGCAGAAGTAAACAATAATAGTGACAATAATTGATGGCGTGAATATCTTTGTTAAGGTAATGTGAAGATCATCAACTTAAAGGAGACTGCACCGTCAAAGGTAGACCCTGATCTGCTGAAGTCCTGCCCGGAGATTGGTAGGTAGCTCACCCTGATAAATACAGTATGTGTCACTTCCTTATCTGTGGAGCAACTCTTCCTTGTTTTTCTGCTTTTTAGCTCTTTTCAATGATTTTATAGGCCCGTCTCTTGGCTTAGGCCATATGGGCCGTTGCTAGCACACCAACTGATGGAAGAGGCACTGTAGCAAAAACTCAAGAAAAAAGCTTGTTTTAGTGACGGTGAAACAGCCTCATCTGAGTTTATCTACTGAGTGGTTGTTGGACAGTGTTTCCTCTGTTAATATGACATGAGAGGCCATACCAGTTAGAAAATAAATAGCTTTTAAGATGCTCATAAATATCTTATACCTCCACTTTAGGCCCATTATTGTTTAAAATGTTGCATCCTGCCTCCTTATTTTTCTAAATTAGTGGAAAATAGAAGTTCAAGAGTTTAAGATAAAGCTTTTCGCCTTCTCTCTTATCTGTTATCTTAAATATATTACACAAAATAATCTGGTTGTTTATTTGTACTGATAGTTAGGGTTAACAAAATAGGATTTTAGGAACATTATTTTGTGCCCATGTTTAGCTATTCTCAAGAAAATTGTTGCATATTAAATGTTTGGACCAGGCCTTAAAGCTGGTTAAGAACAGAGCTGCTCTAAATGTTTTTTGGTAGGAATATCTTCTCTTTAGTCAGGTTATTTGTGGTCTTTGGATGTAGTACATGATTACAGTCTGCTGATGTTTTATGTCGTGGGTTTAATTATCTGATGCTAGCTTAATTAACGCTACTATAGATATTGTAGCTACTTTGAAACTATATAAATGTACTGCAACCTCTTTTACTTTTAGTTCTATAATCTCAGCTAGATTGTTTGTTATGTTGAACTCCAGTAGTCAGTGTGCTGCTGCATATTTCTTTTGCTAGTATTAGGCTACCCTAATCGGGGCGGCAGGCTAGAGGGTGGCGTGGAGGGGCTGCAGCGTGTGGCGTGGGGGGGTTGTGTCCTCTTTTTGGATGTGGCGTCGCCGGCATTTGGATCAGCTGAGCAGCGATGGTAGAGCTGAGCTGGATAATGTTGCAGGGCTGTCGTTGCTGTGGTGGTGATGTGGTGTGACTGTGTGGTTGCGGGGGTTTTGGTAGGAGAAACCGGCCCCCGGTGCTTGCCGCTGGCCGTGGACCTCTTGCCGGATGAGTTTGTCCCATCTTGGTGTTGGGTCGGGGGTTCCGTTGTGAGCGCGGTGCTTGGTGATGTCTGCCCTGTTGCGCCTGTGGGCAGGGGCTGGGGTAGCATTGCGTGGGGCCCTTGCCTTGGGGTCCCGGCAACGGTTCTCCTGGGGTTCCTGTGCTCTGGGGGGCCTTTGGATGTCTATGGCTCGGATCTGTCCCAGGTCCAGGGGGCAGGTCTGTGGCTCCTCACGCTTGCTATTACATACTTTTATGGAGAAAATTTGTATTCACAAGCGTGCTCACACTCAAGTTTTTAGCTTCAGATGTTAACAGATTCACAATATTCGGACATTGCCACGCCTCCATGCCCACACCCTCCAGCCAAACCTCTCAGTATTGGAGACCAAATAAAAAAGTAAAAATATTAGTACTTTTCCAGTCATACCGGCCACTTAAATCGATGTACACTAGATACACATTCATACACCAATATGCAGGTAGGTGCACATTAACACGTGGCAGGAGGAAGCTGAAACTGAACCCTGAAACTTTTGAAAAGCAAAAGGATTACCTTCCCAACCGTGCCAAGGTCACCTCCTTTACTCTGTCTTGTAGTTTCTGAACTCTCAAATATCCTTCAGTTGTACAACTATTTAACCAAAACTTTAAAAACAAGAATTTGTGGGACAACAATCTGTACCTGAGATGCTGCATCAGAACTTTTCAATTCAATTCAATTCAATTTTATTTATACAGCGTCAATCCACAACACATGTCGTCTCAAGGCACTTCACAAAGGGTTTGGAAAGGTGCGGGGTTGTTGGGGAGGTTAGAATAAACTATTGAGTGTTAGAGTCCCCCCCCCCCTTTAAAATTTTCACTTACTTATCAATTTACTTAAAAACTTTCTTGTTTTGTTAGGGCTCTGCTTGGATATGCCACAACATTTGAAGCAACATAATCAGAATGAACTTTGTTGGTCAAGTTTGTGTGCAAAAACAAGAAATTTGACTTCAGTCTCCTTTTTCACATCAAATATCAACATCAATCCAAACACAACCACAATGTGTAAATGATATAAATGCGACCAAGGAGCAGCGGAAGACGACTGATAAAGTGGAAGATGATGCTTTAACCGGAACCAGGTCGCGGGGGGAGCAGACTCAGTAGAGACACCTAGGCTTCCCTCTCCCCAGACACTTCCTCCAGAGAGGGGAGCCCAAGGCGATCCCAGGCCAGCCAAGAGACAGTCCCTCAAGCGTGTCCTGGGTTGTCCACTGGGTCCCTGTACTCCTGGAGCACACCCCACAGGGCATCATGAGGGACACAGTCGAATGCCCTTTCCAGGTCCACCAGTTGGGCAAACTCCCATGAACCCTCGAGTACCCTGTAGAGGGTGTAGAGCTTGTCCAGTGTTCTACAGCTGGGACGAAAACCAAACCGCTCCTCCTGAAGCCAAGGTTCCACTATCTGCCGGACTCTCCTCCCCAGTACACTAAAGTAGGCCTTACCAGGGAAGCTGAGGAGTGTGATCCCCCTATAGCTGGAACACACCCTCCAGTCACCCTTCTTGTGGAGACCCCGGTCTACCAGTCCAGAGGCACTGTCCCCGACCGCCACGCAGTGTTGAAGAGGTCAACCATGACAGCCCCACAACATCCAGAGACTTGAGGTACTCAGGGCAGATGTCATCCACCCCCAAAGCCCTGCCACCGTGGAGCTTTTTAACCACCTCGGTGACTCTAGCTTGGGTGATGAAAGAGTCCAACCCAGAGTCCCCAGTCTCTGCTTCCACCATGGAATGCATGACGGCAGGATTGAGGAGATCCTCAAAGTACTCCTTTCACTGGCGGATAATGTCCCCAGTCAAGGTCAGCAGCTCCCCACCCCCACTGTAAACAGTGTTGGCGAAGCACTGCTTCCCCCTCCTGAGGCGCCTGACAGTTTGCCAGAATTGCTTCAAGGCCAACCGCAGTCTTCTCCATATCCTCACTGAACTCCTCCCAGGCCTCTGCCGCAGCACGGGCCGCATCATGCTTGGACTAACGGTACCTGTCAGCCGCCTCAGGATTCCTACAAGCCAATAACAGCCGATAGGACTCCTTCTGCAACTTGACAGCATTTCTTACTGCCGGTGTCCACCACCGGGTTCGGGGATTGTCGCCGCGACCTTGCGGCCACAGCTAGGGGTGACAGTATTGACAATAGACACGGAGAACATGGTCCAGTCTGACTCTATGTCTCCAACCTCCCCCAGAATTTGGTCAAAGTTCTCCCAGAGGTAGGAGTTGAATATAGCTCTGCCAGAGATTCCCAGGAGACCCTTACTATATGCTTGGGCCTGCCAAGTCTGTCCAGCTTTCTCCTCCTCCAGCGGATCCAACTTACCGCCAGGTGGTGATCAGTGGACAGCTCAGCCCCTCTCTTCACTCGAGTGTCCAAGACATACGGCCAAAGGTCTGAAGACACAACAACAAAATAGATCATTGACCTGCTGCCCAGGGTGTCCTGGTGTCAAGTGCACTGATGAACGCCCTTATGCTTGAACATGGTGTTCATTATGGACAATCCGTGACTAGCACAGAAGTCCAATAATAAAACACCACTCGGATTCAGATCGGGGAGGCCATTGTGCTCACTCACGCCTCTCCAGGTGTCACTGTCGTTTCCCACGTGGGCGTTGAAGCAGGATAATGGAGACCCCGAAAGGGGCACTATGCAGCACCCCCAACAGGGACGCCAAGATGGGACATCGCTCGGGCTGTAGGCTGAAAAGACAGTTAGAGACCTGTCCCGTACCCAAAGGCGCAGGGATGCGACCCTCTCATCCAACCCCAACACGAGACGGCTGAGCTCGGGGGCAACAAGTAAGGTCAGGTCTGATGATCCTCTCTGTAGACCTAATTGTTTGTTACAATTTGGACCTGTCCTGTTTTGTTGATGAGCCAAACCATACAGAGATGGATGAGCATAAAACAGACTAAATGATGGCAGTGTAGAAGATGATCAGCAGGTCATGTGGAAGGTTATACTTCTTGAGTTGCCGCAGGAAGTACAGTCTCTGTTGGGCGGTTTTCCAAACATCGTCTGTGTGTAAGGACCACCTCAGGTCACATTAAAATGTGGTTTCTAGGAATCTGCAGCATCCAACATGCATGACACCTTCACACTCTTATGACAAAAATGCGCCAATTCCTGCGTCAATGGCATTAATATCTACAATAAATGTCCTAGGTCAGGATAAACTAAGACAGGACCAGAGAAAGGCTTAACCTTGGCACATCAAACTCTTTTGTATGTGACACACTGCTCCGAGCAGCCGGTCACGAGTATGGGCAGCATCACTGCCATTCTTGCCTCGCACTGAGAGATTTATTCTTCGTCTCTAGTCTGGGTTAATGGTCATTACCACAATCTTCTTTTCTTTGACAATTATGCTGAGGGCTCCAGCATACATTCTACACGTTGGGTAAATGGACTTGTGACATTGCCAGAGAGTATAATTCACTGCGGGTTGGAACTACTGTATCATAATGTTTAATATCTGTTCGGGGCTTCACTGGATCATCGTATAATAACAGAGACAATTTTTTTTCCCATTAACTGCAATACCCTGGCCTAATAAAGGACTGCCACAAACTTTGACAAAAATTCAAAGCCACGGAGAATATCACCAGAGGGATATCAGCAACAAAAACAATCTGCCACCAAATCAAGGGAGTCAAATTGGATTACGTTTTATTACCAACGGTATCTTATTATAGTAAAAGTTAGACAAAAAAAATGTTTGTTCACAAATATACAAACACAGCAGAAAAAAGTGAGTTTCCTGAAAATTTTGGGCCTATAGTTCTTTTAATTTTGATGATTATGGATTACAAATGAAAACCACAAGATTCAGGTCCTGGCTGCACTAAATTGCTTGCGCAAAAGAACATTGCATGTGCAGTAGGTGGGCGTGTCACGTGCGATTTTCAAAGATTGTGCGCGCAATGGTTAACAGGTGCAAAAGAGGTGCAGACCGTCCCTTTTAAATGAGGAAACTGTGGTTGCTGCTGGCTGACTGCTGCTGCCCCCAGTGGAACAAGAGCAACATTGCACATGCAGAAGGCTCAGTTTGAATAGTTCTGCGGGCAGATGCTTTATGTTTGGGGTTCGGACGGACCCAGTGAAACTACATTCTGCTTCGTCACATGACTGTCCCGCAAAATATTTTGCATACATATACATATTAGTACCTATGTAAAAATAAGTTTTTTCCAATGTTTTTACTGAATTCTTTTGGTTTATGTTGCCAATATTTTAATGATATAAAACGTGTTTGATTGTTTCAATTGTTATTTGGTGACGCAAAATATTTAAAAAATGTTTTCCCTTATAAACCCTCCACTGGCATATTTTCACATTTAAACAACGTAATCAAACTGATCTTGCTCCGATTGCTATTCAGTGACACTGTCAGTAATGCAATGTGTTTTGTTTAGTGACAAGGTTAAAGCATGCACTGTCTTTTACACCACAGTAAATAGTCTGCCTTAAAATGATGATTTTTCACCTGCTAAGAACGGATTTTTGCATCCAGTTTGCAAACGAAGGATTAAATCTGCCTTATAATGACTTTATTTCTTTCCTATTAGTTATATTATCAATATCACTGCACAGTGTGTCCTTTGCATGATGTGCATTTACAGTTAACAGGCTATGCGCGGTTGTTCAGTTATGTGTACACTTTGCCATGATTAGGTTCGTGCACGATCAGCAGCAGCTGAACTTACAAACAGCGATGGTGTTCTGGAATAATCCAGATGCAATAAAAAAGTGTTGCAAGGAGTTTTATCATTGGAGATATGTCATGGCTTTTGTTTGTGATTGGCTCCAAATCAGACCTACGCAATCCTAAATAGAATTCTCTATTCTCATATGTTTTTATAATTTTTATTGTTGTGATTTTGAATCTGAAAAGATTATTTAATATTTAATATTAATAATTTAATATTTTATCAAATAATATTTCGGTCTGTTAAGGGTTGTCCTGTGAATACCAGCCCAGTAAGGCGACGGTATTAGGACAAAATGGAAAGGTGTGAGATGAGCTCTGACATTATTGAACAGCAAAACTCTGCACACACATGGAATAAATTCACAGAATTTCTTAAAATACGAGAATTTATTAACAAAAATAAGTTAACTCAAAGTCAAACATATTTCAATCAACAAAAACTCTTTTCTATGCTAAAACAATCCAACTAAACACTAACCAAGCAGAATTAAAAGAATGACGAAGGGGGACTAATGGGTCTCTTGTACAAGATATAACAACAAGTGATCAAAGATGGTGAAAACCATGACCGAAAGAGTGATGCAAAAAACATTACCCCGCAATGCTATTTATGTTTTGAGAACCAAGGATTATCTTGAGAATCGGAAAGTATGTCCTCAAGTTAGTCTTGGAATCAACTTAGGCAAAAAACGTGACAATAATCAGCATACCTTTAGACAACCATTCACCAATGTAAGATCAGATAAAATAATATTTTATTAACAATAATGTTTAAGAATGATCTGCATGAATAAAAAACCAACCTTCTGATTGACCAATTCTCAATGTGTCTCATAGCTGTCTTATATTTATTGAAAATAATATTTACAAGAAATATTGTTAAAGGAAAGGGTAAAAAATATTTAAGGAAATATTTTGGAAAAGAGCCAAAAATCTTTCTGGAGAAATGGGGATTAATGGTGTTTACTTAGTTATCAAATTTTGTAAAATGATGTTAGGGACATATTATTTACTGAATTGAAAACCTAATAAACCTTTCTGGGTTAAAAATATTATTTAGCAGCAAAAGCACGGGGTGTTTCTACCTGTTAGCAGTTGAAGCTAACAAAAGAAGCTGATAGCACCAGAATCAAACACACACCTTTAAAAATACCGCCAATAAAAGGGTTAAAATGCATAGCGCACGGACGGCGCATTATGATCAACTTTTCTGTGTTTTGTCGCCTTAAAATCACCCTTTAAATTAAAGTTTGTCTTAAACTTAAACCCCAAAACACACAACCACAGACACAACACTGAGCCAAAGCACCAAGATAGCTGAGTTCAACACAAACAAAACCAAACTTGATAAAATGAAAAACGTTTAGATCATTTCAATCTAAATCCTTCTCTATTATTCTGCCCAAACCCTAACCTCGTATGAACCATGCTGAGGAGGAGTTGTATGGGCGACGACGAAGTTTGAAGAATGCTCTGTGAACAAAGGGTTAGCTTCCACTCTCTCTACAAGCTCCACTCGGCTTGTAGAGACAGCGTCTCTGCAGGGAGTTTTCTGGAACACCGTTTGCTTGTACCTTAATTCCCGTTCATGAATGAATCTACCGGATACACAGATAGTGATTCATTTGTACTTATCTTAGTGCATATGACCGATGATCGTATGACACTCTCGGATCCAGTTGAAGAGTTTATGTATTTTTGCCAGTAAAGAGACATTAGCGCGCTGTCTCTCCAGACAGCCTCGCAGCGGAGTCCTGGGTGGAAGAGGCAGGATGTAGCAAGAGCGGTGCTTTTATTTGGACAGAAAGTCCGCAGTTACCCCGTTTACTGGCTGTGCCGGAAGTAGGTTAATGCAATTTATTTTGAAAGTTCCAGAAAAGTTTGTACCGGAGTTTAAATGTTGAAATCCATTGCTGTGGTCCCAACATTATTTTTGACAACTCAAATCTGTTGACACATGTACAGAAGATTCTCTCTCCATCATCTGTCATTCTATCTATGCCTTCTTCTGGCAAAAGTGACAGCAGATATTTTTGCATCCCAGTTAGTACCTGAGTTTCCTATGTGCTAAATCTAGACGCAAAAACAGCATCCCAATCAGTTTCAGGTTTCATAAATAGCATTGCGCGTGGTAAGGGATTGCATTAGCATGATCTCCTCCCATAAATTTGCGCGTTTGGGTTATCATCATATGTTTTGCATATTCATGAAGGCAGAAATGCTAAAAAGTTTGCACCTGCTGTTCCGCTGATTCTACACACACAATCCGATTAGCACCTCATTTTTAGATCAGCTTTGCGGATGCAAACAAGTTTGCGTGTGGTTTTGTACACATACACCTTTTTAAGATCAGGCCCTTAGTGTCTCAGATTTGAATAGTACATAAGATAAATAAAAAAGGGTATTTGAAACAGAAATGCCAGGCTAATGAAAAGTACGTTCATTTCTATGAACTCAGTATGTTCATTTCTATGCCTTCTTTTGCATTAATGTCTGCATCAACATGGCAATTGTACTTTGTGACTTTTGATGCGCTTACTCCAGCCTCAGTCCACTCCTTGTGAAGCTCCCCCAAATTCCTGAACGATTTTGCTTCACAGTCCACTCAAGGCTGCAGTTTTCCCTGTTGGTGGTTCAACTTTTTCTACCACACGTTTTCCTTCCACTCAACTTTCTATGAAAATTTTTCACAATATTAAAATTTTTGGGTTGATTTTTCAATTCAATTCAATTCAATTCAGTTTTATTTATATAGCGCCAATTCACAACACGTTGTCTCAATGCACTTCACAAAGGTCGGGTAAATACATTACAATTAATCCTAATCATTGAACAGTGCAGTCAGATTCAGTTATTTATTCAAATTGGATAAAAAGTTTTTCTGTCTAAGGAAAGGAAACCCAGCAGATTGCATCCAGTCAGTGACTTGCAGCATTCCCTCCTCCCGGATGAGCATGTAGAGACAGTGGACAGTCATTGGCGTTGACTTTACAGCAATCCCTCATACTGAGCATGCATGTAGCGACAGTGGAGAGGAAAAACTCCCTTTTAACAGGAAGAAACCTCCAGCAGAACCAGGCTCCGTGTGAGCGGCCATCTGCTACGACCGACTGGGGGTTTGAGAGAACAGAGCAGAGACACAAAGAGAACAGAGAAGCACTGATCCAGGAGTACTTTCTATGGGAAGGAAAAGTAAATGTTAATGGATGTAGCTCCTTTAGTCGTTTCACCTAGAAAGAAAGAACAGATAAACTGTAGCTTCTAGGAAGAGAAAAGAAAGAGAACAAAGTTAAAAGCTGAAATAACAGCAAATAATGCAAAATTGAAGAGTAGTGTGAGAATGTAGCGAAGAGGGTGAAAGTGGTCATTATGTCTACCAGCAGCCTAAGCCTATAGCAGCATAACTACACAGATAGTTTCAGTTCAAATTATTTAGTTAAACGGCGCTTATTTACAACAATGTCCTTTCAAGTCACCCCACTAAGGGTCCCACTGATGGTCATTGTTATACTAAAAACCACAAGGATTGGGATACCTCTCTCTGTCAGACTGATTATAACCATTGGAAAAGAGAAGGGGTCATAAAGGTAGCAGAAATGGAGGGTGTGTTTGCTCCTCAACCATAACTGAGCCGGTTTAGGCTAAACCTGACTCCCCCTTACTCCATCCAACAGGGAGGAAAGAAAACGGAGGTAAAAATAAGGAAGATAGCTCAGGATAACCTAAGCCACTCTAACTATAAGCTTTATCAAAAAGGAAAGTTTTAAGCCTAGCCTTAAAAGTAGACAGGGTGTCCGCCTCACGGACTAAAACTGGGAGCTGGTTCCACAGGAGAGGAGCCTGATAACTAAAGGATCTGCCTCCCATTCTACTTCTAGAGACTCTAGGAACCACCAGTAAACCTGCAGTCTGAGAACGAAGTGCTCTGTTAGGAACGTATGGAACAATCAGATCTCTGATGTATGATGGAGCTAAATCATTAAGGGCTTTATATGTGAGGAGGAGAATTTTATATTCTATTCTGGATTTAACAGGGAGCCAATGAAGGGAAGCTAAAGTAGGGGAAATATGATCTCTCTTTTTAATTTTCATCAGAACTCTTGCTGCAGCATTTTGAATCAGCTGAAGGCTTTTAACTGCATTTTGTGGACATCCTGATAGTAAAGAATTACAATAGTCCAGCCTTGAAGTAACATATTTTTGTGTTTTCATTTCAAGAAACAAAGGCTTGAAATATGACACTCTATGTTTTGTATATTATCTGTTTAATATGTGCGTCTCGCTTACTGAAATTTGTAAAAAATATATTTTTCATAATATTTACTTTTTCCTCATTAAACCAAAACCTTACCCAGGAGCCAAATTGGCTTACATGCCTCTATGCTCTTGAGGAATTCAATGTTATGCAGTAAATGTTGCTCAAAAGTAGAGCTTATCTGCCTTTTTTTTTTGTCCGCACCTACTGTCAGTGACACATTGAAACCTGCAATGATACATGTTCAGTGACTGCAAATGTATTCACACCCATCGAACTATTCCACGTTTTTCATGTGACAACCACAAACCTGTTATGTATTTTGTTGTGATTTTATGCGATAGACCAACACAAAGCAGTGCACAATTGGGAAGTGAAAGGAAAATAATTCAACATTTTCACAATATCATCCAATGTAAACAATTACCTGATGTAAACAGCTAATTATAGTAAATGAAGTATAATCTAATCTGAGCATAATTATACCTGTTATGTAAACGTCTTAGAAGTTTGTTATAAAACGTTAGTGAAATAACAGTACCATGAGGCTCAAGGAACACAGCAGACATCGCACCGAGCCGGCCTGCCAGCCCCTCCACCAAAGCGAAGCCACTCTCCCAATTGCTGCACACTTTTTCGCCGAACAGACTGAGCTTTAGCTATTTTTCAAAGACCAAATGGCAAACTTTTAAGACTATAAAAAATGATTCAACAAAGAATTTACCTAGGAGAGCTGAATACAAAATTTTCAGATTCAGATTTCAGTTTATCAGCATAAATGTAGCATGTAATGGAATGTAAAAAAAAATTATAATTATCTAACCACTGTCCACTTATGACCTACTTTATTTGCTCTTTCACATGAATATAATGAAATACAATGATGTTTGTGATTTTATCATGTCAAAAATGATTAGTTCTCTCCTAATAACACCAAACTACAGTAGAAAAAATCAAACACTGCCTTCATTCATCTGTGCAGATAGCAAATGGATTGGGGTTCCAGGGGAAATTCGAGGCTATGAAACGGCACACAAAATGTATGGAAAACTGCCATGGGCTGCTCTCTTCCAGCCGACTATTAAGTTGGCCAGAGAGGGATTCCCTATTCCTCAAGTCCAAGGCTCCTACATCTCAGAAAAGGTCAAAAACCAGTCGTAGCCATTGTGGTATGGAAGACAATATGACTCCCAATGTAGCTGAAAGATATGAAGAACAAAGTTTTACACCTCTCATCTTTTCTTCTCAGGAAAGCATTTTCAGATAAGAACGGAAATCTTCTTAAGACGGGAGACATTATCAAATTTGAGAAACTTGCCGACACTTTGGAGCTGATTGCAAACAACGGAGCAGGCGCCTTTTACACTGGAAAGATAGCAGATGACTTAGTCCGTGATGTGCAGGAGGCAGGTATTGTACGAAGAGTTTCCTCTGGTTCTCTTTCTGTGTCTGCATGGCACAGTGATCTAATTACAAATGAACAAATCAATTTGATCTGTGAGCGCCACAGTACTCTCTCAGACTGCTGCATATCTTCTTAATGGTTTTATTTCTTGCCTTGATTTATCAGAAATAGTTTGTTCGGCTGTTTTTTTTCCAGGAGGAGACATCACGCTGCAGGATTTAGCATCATATAACGTTACAGTGACTGATGCATGGGTTGTCCCTATGGGAGAGTACCAGATGTACATACCTCCACCCCCCTCAGGAGGAGCACTTCTCACTCTTGTCCCCAACATCATGAAAGGTTCATGTTGGACGCAGACGACTGAGGTTTTGTTTCTCTATATTTTACACTTACAAAATGAATTGTGGTAGAAATAAAGATCATATTTCAATGGACTATTATTTTGGTTTACAGGCTACGAGATAAATTCAGCTCCTCAGTCTGTTGAACAAAATACCCAGTTTTATCACTGCTATGCTGAAGCTTTAAAATTTGCCAATGGACAAAAGAATCTCATTAAAGATCCACACTTTTATTCAGAAAAAGTAAGTATCAAACAATGCCAGACAAGGCATGTGTAATAGATATACATATTGCATTTGGTGGTAGAGATTACTCCAAGAAATGAACTGGAAATCAGAATCAGAATTTTTAGGTTGACCAATCCCTGAATGATAACCGGCTGTCCAAAATTTCATAAATCTGCCAATTTTTCTATGCAGTATACAAATCCAAACCTCAGTGCTATCAAGTCACACCAAGAACAACTCTTCGTTGTCATAGTTGTCATTATAAAATTTAAACTCAATGTTTGCAATTTCTTTCTTTTTATGGTGTGTTTAACATTTAAGCTAGAGAAGGCAAAAAAGATAGAGGCCACACTGAAGCCGAAAATAATTTTTATTTTACCAAGATTATTTCTCATAGGAAATGAGACAGACCACTCTCAAAAGTCACTTAACCTGGATGGCATTAAATTGACTAAAAAACCTTGGTGTTATTTTCGACAAGGGCATGTCATATAAATCCCATATTAAACAGGTTTCTAGGATTTCCTTCTTTCACCTCCAGGATATTGCCAAAATTAGAAATATCCTATCCAGGAGTGACGCTGAAAAACTAGTCCATGCATTTGTTATGTCAAGGCTGAACTATTGTAATTCTTTACTATCAGGGTGTCCACAAATGCTGCAGCAAGAGTTCTGATGAAAATTAAAATGAGAGATCATATTTATCCAGTTTTAGCTTCCCTTCAACAGAGCAATACAATATAAACAGCAGAGCCTTGTGGTACATTAAAACAAAGGGACTGGATAAGGGGTGATATCTGTACTTACAAGTAGCTATCAAAAACTACACTATCAAGAAAAAAAGGAAGAAAATTATAATAGTTCTCATTTGAGAATATGGGAGCAGCAAGTGTAGCAGAACTGACTTTAATATGTTATTGTTACTTTTGCTCTGAAACAATGTTAGAAAAATATCCTTCCTTCACTGAGTTACTGAAGGAGACTAAAAACATCCTTTTAAGTAGGATCACAGGAACACTTTAAACAGCTCCTATCATCCAGTTATGAGTTACATTGTCCTCTAACAAACCATTATCTTTATAAACTTTAGATGTCAAATGCTTGCACTTTGTTATTTAGAGGTGAAGTTAAATGCTGTTCATTCACGTTTGAATATTCTGTCTGTTTTATTTTGGCTTTTTTATTCTATAAATAATAAATGCATTATGTCTAAAGTGTGTGAAATCCTTTAGGATTGACTCCATACTAACAAATTTTCATATGCATGATTTTTTTTTCATTTGTGTGTTCCCCTTTATTTGTCACAGAATGCAAAGCGCATAATAAATGATAGCTTTGCTAGCGAGATTCGGACTCTGATCAGCAGCAACAGGACACACAATTCCCAGTATTACAACCTCACATCGTATCTGGACAGCTTGGGTACCACACACATGTCTGTGCTGGGCGAAGATGGATCAGCCGTTGCCGCCACCAGCTCCATCAACGACATGTTAGTATCTGATGAGATATGATTTGACAGGGTTACATATAGGTAGTTTTCAAAGTGGGGGCCACTGATAATCTTGGTGTGGGGGATGAAGAGTTAGAGAAACTTTACCTTCTGATGTAGGCCTGGAGTTGATTTTACTTATTGATAATAAAATAGGCTTCCTTATCACATCAGCTACATAAGGGAGTGCAACTGTGCTGCTTAAAAGTAATAATTATTCCAGTCAGTTATGCTTTTTAAAATTAGCCACAATTTATTTGTTGAGTAAAAATTATTTAAATAACAAAAGTAACCATATGATTAGTTTTGAGGTTTGCAGCTAGACTTCACTGCTATTACCACAATATGACTAGCTTATCACAATTTCTTTGCACTGTATGTGGCATATGGTTTATGTTATATATGTGCCGCACTGTAAAAAAAAATTAATAAAAAAGTAATCATAGAGATGCACCAGGAAATAGGCTGATCGGCTGATTTTCAGTATGGTATTAACCAATTAAACTCAATTAAAATTCTATCTTTATCGGATCTTTATCGGCACTATACTAAGCACTACTAGTTATGCTGACAGCAACATTCAACAAGTTGCTAATTAAAGAAGACTTAAACAGCTATTTCCAGTATCAGTAAATGTTTAAACTGAAGTCAGAGGAACCGCAGTAATGTAGGAAGCTATCAATTAATACTTTATTACAAGCGAGATCTTCAGCAGATAACAGGAAGGCTCAACAAACAGTAACAGCAAAGTTACTCTGTATTGAGGTGCCAACCTCTGTCTGTCGTGGAATATGCTGGATTTGGAAATGTTAGCAGGCTTGAAAAAATGGAGTTACACCACCTGTTTTAGCAAACTTAAGCTATTTGAAACTGAAAAGGTTCATAACAACGGGATAGAACGGTATGTTAGTTGATATTAACATTCTTCAGTTTAATAACAGACCGTTGGGTTTGGAGTTGTTCTGTCCAGCCGAACAACGTTCACGTTTCTATGTGGAGTTACGTTGGTTGAGCCTGCTGACTGCATGGATCCGCCAAATCAGCTGCAACTCATCGGTATGGTCAGCTTCTCCTAACACGGAGTAAACTTTTGTGTCACGTGTAGCAGCAAAGTAGTTGGTATGTTCTGCTGCTGTCCTGATCTCATACTTGTTTAAAATGCTCTCCGGGCGGAGTCAGGATCAGCAGATCCACCTAGCCAGATGAGGACAGCTGATACATTGTATGCCTGACTAGCTTATTAGTCCTCCACCACTTCAATGATGCATTTACTTTTTCAACAAGCTGATGGTCATATGAAATCCTTCTACTGCAGGTAAGTGAATTATTATGGATTATAACTTCACAGAACCTCATTGCAAAAATCCAAACTAACTCTTTAAGGCAAAGATATACGTTCTATGGGCATAACAGGGAGACTGCTGTTTTTGTAAAGCCACCCACAGTAATCGCAAATATAAGATGCTAAAGAGATTCAAACATCTTCTGGACAGGTTTGGCTCCATGGTCTACTCTTCAAGCACTGGAATTATCCTCAACAACCAGCTGTCGGACTTTTGTGGAAGAGTCGATAACATCTTTCCCAATAGTCAACAGAACGCCTTTTCATTTTTACATATTTAAATTGTTTGGCAACAACTGTTAGTCCTGAAATCAAAGGTTTTCAACATTTTGTTAAATTCTGTCCATGTTTACCTATTTGTCCTTATTACTTCAATGATATGAATGGACCTGCCAGAATTGTGAGAGATAGTCATTTTAACTTATTTAATGGTAAATGGCCTGCACTTGTATCGCCTTTATCAAGCCCGAGGACTCCAAAGAGCTTTACACTATATTCTGCCATTCACCCATTCATTCAGACATTCACACACTGACAATGGTAGCCTACATTGTAGCCACAGCTGTCCTCGGGCAGACTGACAGAAGTGAGGCTGCCATATAATCGGTGCCACCAGGCCCTCCGACCAGCATCAGCAGGCATGGCGGGTGAAGTGTCTTGCCTGAGGACGACTGAGACAGACGGATTCCCTCTGCATCAGATTACAGACTCACAGAGCTTCTGTAGCTCAGCTTTTCTTCTGTTTGTTCCTAATTAAACATAAAAACTGAGCCAAAAGAAAAGAACCAAACTTAAATTGACATACATGAATGCTTAAGGCAGTTGAAGCCCCAGACTAAAAGATACCAAATATGGAAATTGTGTGCCCGTAGAAAAAGACTGCACTTAAAATTAAAGCCATTTGTGGGGGAATGCCAAATATGGTACTGCTTATGTGCTGTCCAGACATCTATAAAAGAGGCTGTTTAAAGATCAACAGGGATTCTTCAACATTAGGCCTACTATTCCTCTAAATTGGTGCACAGATCTGTAAGTTTTAATATTGGCCTGGTTGCCATTCTCACATTGCCAGTTTGAAGGCAACCAACCCATCATACGCAACAAAAAAATACCCACAAGCCCACGTGTGCTTTCAGAACTGTTATGCTGAGGTGAGTCTTTGTGTTTGTAACCTGAAATACAGTTTTCACTGTATATTCAGTCTTTTCAGTATCGAAAAGTTTCATACAGTGTTTTTATATACCATGTTTCGTGAGTAATGAAGATACCTGTGTAAAAAGAACAGATTAAGCCACTTTGATTAAAAAACATAAGTTTAACATCTGCGCGACAGCTGATTTAAAATTTAAGAAGAATGCAGTGCCTTGAAAAATCCTTCAAACAACTTGAAATGTTCCACATTTTGTCAAATTACAACCACAGTTTATTTTATTAAAATTTAATGTGAGAAACTAACACAAAGTTGGTAATAATCGCGAAGTGGAATAAAAAGGATACATGTGCCATGTTGGTTTAAATGAGATGAAGCAGATAAAACTACTCACCCATCAAGCAGGTTTAAATGATTTATTGTGATAAGTTAATAATGAACTTTCTTCATGGTCTGCAGGTGGATAACCCTGGAGGACTTGAGATGAGAAGAGGGTGTTCAATGTTTGAGAAATGATAAAAAGACGAAGACGTATCAGAGGATCTTTGTCTTACTAAGTTCTTTAGATCTTAAGTCTAAGGATTGGGTGTCAAATTTCTGACTGAGTATGAGGTTGTCACATGTGAGCAGGGTTAAGCTGTGTGTTCTTTGTGGTCCCAGAATTGCAGAGGGCGAACAGGCAGGTGAATGTTTCTCAGAAGGAAGGCAGTCTCTTGCTGACTTTATGCAAGGATGCGAGCTGTGAGGACTTTGAGAGACTCCAGGGAGAGGAGGACATAATAGGTAGCTGACATGGAAGACTTGATGGGGAACGAAGGAGGAACACCTGAGCTCGAGCGCTCAGGAATCCTGGGATCAAGGAGGAGAGAGATGAATTACCACTTCCTGATGAGCTTTAACAAGCAACAGCTTTGGTTAGGTAGGCCTATCAGCCTTGCCTGCAGCAGACAGACAACATGCCAACTGCAGCCAGCCCAGCAGAAATGAACCCCCCCTCATCAACAGGAACCCGCAAGATCTAGAGGAGAGCGATGGCACAGAGCTGCACGCAGACACATACACATGCACAGGACCTTCTACACTCAGCTCAGCAGATATGACAAAATGGCTTTTTAACAGTTTTTCAATTGCAAATGAAAGAAATAAAGCATGCATATGTATTTGTAATTAAGGGTTTCAAAGCCATTGCTTTGAACCCCTTCATTAAAAAACAGCACATCAATCTGTAAAACATGGTGGTAGCAGCATAGCATGCTTCCCTTTTCATTAACAGGTAGATAGAAGGAAGATGAGTGGAACTAAATGCAGGAAAATTCCAGAAGAAAAACCAGTTGAAGGCTGCAAAATATTTAAGACTGTCCCAGAGGTTCACTTTCCATTTAAATGACAGGGAGCCAGAGCTACAAGGGGATTGTTTATGCCAAAAAGATAAGGTCCAGAAAACTGATATATAAAGATGCTCTCCACCAAACCTTGTGGCGCTTAAGCTATGTGCAAAGCCAGTATAGACAAACCCAACAGACCTGCAGCTGTAATTGTAGTTTAAGGTATTGACTCAGGGTGGCTGAAAACAAATGCTCCTACCACTTTTCAGATTTTTGTTTGTAAGAAATATGAAAACCGTGCATCATTTCACAACTATGTGCTATTACGTATCACATAAAATTCTAAAGGGGTACAGTTAACTTTATGGCAAAATCTGAAAACTTTCAAAGGGTATGAATAACTTTTGCTATGAATTTATACTGCAAAATGTTGCTTTCAATGGCCCAGTGTCAGAGATCTGAAAAAGGAAATAAAACAGAAAAAGGTCTGGAAACACATTTAGGACATAAAACTTTGTTCAAAAACAGTCAAAATTTAAATTTGCATAAATATGCCCCTTCTTAAAAAGAAAGTTATTGAGAGCTATTGAACAAAAGATGAGACAAATCAAGATTAATTCCATGTCTCAGTCTGACTCACATTTATTGACTGGTGCTCCATTGAAAGCTTTTCTAATCATTTCTCTCTTATTCTCCTGACAATGATCAGTCTGAATTGCGGTTGTTTGTGCTGTCAGTCATGGCCTTTGTTGTGTTTGCAGGGGAGCAGCCCCCCTCCTCCATGGCCCCCGCTGTGCTGAAGTCTCAGTCAAAGATGCTGGTGATTGGAGCGAGTGGAGGGAGCATGATCACGACGGGGCTGGCCTCTGTACGTGGCCATGGCAATCGCACTAAGTGCACTTAGGATTAACTGCTTCACTCTGATGCTCCTCACTGTTGTCATAGCTAGCTCTGTCTTCATGATCACCATGACTATAATCAGGACAACCCTTCCAGTATGTTCCCTTTCTCTTGCAGACACTCATCAACCACCTTTGGTTTGGAAAGAGCCTTAAGGAGGCAATCAAGACTCCAGTTCTCTTTGTTGACTCTGAAAACGCAGTGAAGTTTGAACCCGAGTTTGACAATGTAATGAATTTGTCACTGTTTTCAATGGTCAGTTAACACACTGTACACTTTAACCTCATCCCATTTTTCCTTCTTTCTCCTCAGGGTGTAATTAAGGCTCTTGAAGCGTTGGGTCACATTCAGAAACCTGCAGACAGATTCTACAATGTGGTTAACGCTGTGGAGAAAAAAGAGGGCTGCATCTGGGCTGCGTCTGATCACAGGAAACTGGGAGAGGCAGCTGGTTATTGACAACACAAGTCAGTAATGCTGAGTTGCAGAGGATGTCCTGAAATGGTCAAGATCTTCCTGCAGCAGAAGGTGTTTGTTGTTCTTGAACATCACAGAACAAGACAGAAAAACAGGTTTAATTTGCAAAGCCTTTGCAGTGACATGTCTTCCTATGACTGGAATGAGCTGACAAAGACTGGTGTTACCACTTTTTGGTAAGTTTGCACGTTTTTATAGGAGCAAGTTTTGAATATTTTTGCCCTTTTTTAAATTGTTTTTTTAAAGATATGGATAATGCAGTGATTATGCACATAGGAACTTCTTAAGAGAATTCATGTTTGTACATGTAAACAGGGTTCATGAATACATGACAGGTCAATTATGTTGAAATACCTTATTTTAAATGTTGGTGGCAATTCCTTCTTTTAGTTGTACTCTACAGTTTATTGAATTTCCTGTATTTGCTGCAATAAAAGATTTTATTATGAAATATTGCTTTCTTGCAAGCTTTATGTACATGAAATTGACTGAAAAGAATGTGCCAAGGCTAAAAACTGTCTGCAGAAGATGAAGTGAAAGTCATGTTTCTATGAAATAGGCAAACCAATCCTTGAAAAGCCTGAGATCAAACCTTCATCTGATCATCTGAAATTCAAGTTTTCAGCTAATAGCTGTAGAGAAGTGAATATGTGGATAACTGTCTTATTACCAAAGCTTACACACGATCCATGGGTATCATCAGTGTGTATTGAAAATCATATTAGTACACAAAATCACACACACAGACACACACTGAGCTTCACACCTGGCCAGAGGCCTATTAGCAAAGAGTTTGCATGTTTTCCCTGTGCATGCCTGGGTTCTCTCTGGGTACTACAGTTTCATCCAACAATCCAAAAAAACGCATAATGGTTGGATTGGTCTCACACAGCTCTACACTGGCCATAGGTGTGTGTGTGAGTGCATGGTTGTTGATCCTGTTTGTCTCTGTGTTTGAGTAAGCAGGTTTAGAACAACAATGGATAGATAAACAGTATGCTTTATTAAAAAAGAAGCTTTAGCATTTAACCTCTACTAGAGAGCATTAAGTATAGTCAAAGCTTTGTTGTAAAACAAGACTTGCAGTACATGATGGAAATACTATGTAAGACAAGGGGTCTTAGATTATAATCTGAATTTGAACAACCTGAGAACGTTCAATGCAGTTTGGACATCTATTGATAAACAGACACGTTTCCTGTGTGAATCTGGGACGCTCCATCTGTGTCGGCTTAAAGGTCTACTCCACACTCTGGTAAGCTTTAACAGTAGCATTAAGGAAATTGATATTTTATTGGGAACACAGAAACAAACCAATCATGCAAAGGTCAAATAATACAAACCTGGTGATTTCTTAGGATGGCCTGCGTTCCCTTGTCACACTATATATGGATTTCAGGGAGGTTGTGACAGTCACACTGTGCCCTGACCTTATAGGAGCTACCTGTTGCAAATGCCACATTACCATGTCTGGCAACATGAACAAAAGGTTGCCAGGAGAGGATCACGGACAGGGCCTCATGGAGCGCTCACTGTGCACTTCCCCAGTAAACGGCTGCAGCTCAGGCGTTTCCCCGACAGCATGCAGACTTGCGCTACTGACTCACAAACACGCACAGCCTTCCACCTACTAGTCCCAAACAACATAGCCCACATCTAGCTCCTTTTACTGCCCTATTTACAGTCTAAATTGCATAAATCAATCAGCTGCTTGCTTGTATGACCAGCTGCATGTTCTCACTGTGACCCACTTTGTAAAACAGCTCTGTAAATTGTTTTTACCAAACCAGGAAAAACAACAAGACACTAGTCGCTTCTCAATTTGGACAGGTTCTTTTATTGGCAGTCATTTAGCGGCATAAGACATTTAAACACAGACCACAACGAGGAAAACGTTGAGAGACTGACACATGAATATAAGCTGCAGTGCCTTTGCGAAAATATTAATATACCGTGAACCTTTTTGCATAATGTTACAGCCACAAATTCTATTGCATCTTATTGGGATTTTAGATGACAGACCATAGTAAAGCAGCCCATAATTTGTAAGTGTAAGGAAAATGTATCTATGGTTTTCAGTTTTTTTGACAATTGAAAATCTGAAAAGTGTGATGTGCATTTGTAGTTAGCTGCCAGTTCTCTACAACCCATGTGGGGAACACAGCAAACATGTTGAAGGTGATCCAAACAGGTGAGACAAAAAGTAACACAGAGTTTATGGTGGAAATCTAACACTATACATCACCTTGAACACACCCTTCTCATGTAACATGGTAGTGGCAGTATCATGATGTGGGATTGATTTTCTTCAGCAGGGAAAGGAAGGCTGGCCATATTTGAAGGGAGAGTGGATTTAGCTACAGGGCAATCATGCAAGAAAAGCTGTTAGAGGCTAGAGCCACAATGGAATAGGTTATATCGAAGCATATTCATGTAGTAAAATAGCTTGGTAGAAGTCCAGACTTAAATCCATGTCAGAATCTGAGAAAACCTGGACATTTATGTTCTTGGACACTCTCCTTCCAATGGACAAATGTGCCAGTCTCTAGATAAACAAAGCTGGTAGAGACACATACATAAACTCGTGCACATCCCACCTTTCACATTTTATTTGTAGAATCATTGAGAATCATGTTCTTGCCAAGTTTTTGATGGTCTGACACACAAAAGTAAGCAAAATCAAATAACGTTTGTGGGTGTAAAGGGACAAAAAGGTCAAGAGATATCCACACTTTTCCAAGGCGCTGTATAAACCAAGAGGAAACAAGTTTAGTCTGGGAGGATTTAAATATCCTCTGCTTTGGAAAACATTTACTGAGCAGCTTTCTGTTTTATTGCGTAATCCAATAACACATGTTCCTTTTTGTCATTCAGTCCAACAGCAGGACTTCTTTGGGCTCAGTTTAATTGTCCCTAGTCATTAAATATAATTGCTAAATCAGACAAGAGACAAAACAACATAAAACAACAGCATTTAGACAGTTTACTGACACAAATACACAAACAACCTTTATTGAACATTTATTATATATCGGGTGAGCTTGTTTTTTTTAACGATCCCTCTAACAACCATCAGCATGTAGCTGAATATTGGATACTTGGAGCTTCTGCTTTGCAAATATCGCGGTATGAACAATGTGCACAGAGTATGTGCTATGGAGAAAGTGTAACTATAAAATAATAGTGGCTTAAAGTGCGTTGCAGCGTTCTGGTCAGCTTAAGGGATCATGTTATGCTACTGCAGAAAGACTGGAATTGATAGATAACAGTCAAGAAGGTGACTCACAACACAGGGCCACTGATATACAGCTACATTAAGCGGTAAGGACGTCACCTGTGGAGACAGACGGCAGTAGGAAGAGCCGTTTGGCCCCTGCTCTGACTCAGAAGCCATTAGGCTTTAAGAGTCATAAATGTTTTGAAATACTGTGGCTATGACCCTAAAGAGCTCAGTGATATCAGCTTTTTTGCAATTACAAAAAACATCCAGAGACACCCCTCCAACAGCTGTTTTGGTTTGGTTTGTGTCCTCATTTCCATCTAAACATGGGCTTTCACAAGTGGACACTGGGAGGGGGGGGGGGGTTTGGATGCAAAAAGTCGACCAAGCAGTTTTGCCAGTGTCACGTGACGGCTCGCTGGTTGTATAGCTTGTTGAACTCGTGTCATAGCTTTTGTTGAGAGATTAACAGAGAACACAGAATGTGGAGTTAGGCCCTGCCTGACAGAGAGAGTCTTGGTCCTGGTAGAGAACCCACGGGGGCCGACAGTTTCCAAACTTCACTCCAGGTGCCCACCTGCACCGGGATGCTGCTCCTTCATCCAACCAACTGATTCAAGTCTCCTGGGGATTGGCTCCCAACAGAGAGGGGGATGTAGCGATAAGAGTGGATAAAGGGTAGAAAGAGAGAGAGAACTGGTTCCTGGACTCTTCCAGCCACCCTCCAATGAAACCGCACCTTTGTCCCAAGTGCACCATCCACCAACACAGTAAGTCTGCCGTCCAGGCTGTCATTTTTTTTCTCCATCTTGTGTGGGTTAATCCAGATGTGCTTAGTAGCTGTGTTGGGGCATTAGTTCACAATGTGGGCACTGGCCTCCCTTATTGCCTTTAAAGGGTGACTGGTCTCGTGGTGTGAGGGCAAGAGGGTGAAGGAAGTATCAGAGTGCTGTGGGACATCATTTCAGCTACAGCTGAAAGCTCCTCTGACAGGAAATGGTCCATCACCTCTCACAGTAGTGAAGGGTATAATGTTTAGAGAGCTGTTTATCCCCCAAACCCCATGGCTCCAACTCAAATCTATCCCCCATATCTTCCTCATCCTCCTCTATTTCCTCCTCCTCCTCGTAGTGGCTGGGCTCCTCGATGGAGGTCTCCAGGTGGTACGAGTAGGGCTGACCCTCTGTGTACTCATAGATGGTCGGCAGGCTGCTCTTCAGGCTGCAGCGCCGGCGCAGCGCCACCAGCAGTGGCTGAGGCATGGTGAAAATGTCCACATTGTTGCCCAGGTCGATCCAAGCCAGGCTGGTGAACGTCTTGGGGTCTTTGAGCATTTCAGTGAGATCTTTGATGATGCCCAAGGTGAGGCGGTTACCGTTGAGAGCCAGGGTGCTGAGTTTGGGCAGTGAGGCGAGAAGAGGCAGCAGCAGCCTCAGGTTGTCGTCGGTGAGCTCGGTGAAGCTGATGTCAACAGCCACCACACTGTCTCTGTTGTTCTGGAGGTAAAAGGCCACTTGTCGGACATCACGAGTGGACAGGGGGATTCCAGACAGGTCCACACTGTCGCTGGACAGCTTTCTCTGTAGAGTTGTTTTGAGACTGTAGAGAAAAGTAGAAAAAAGAACCCTTAAAGTCTTTGAATATAGTAGTGCAATTAAAATTTTTGTTAAAAAAAAATATTCGATATTTATGATGGAGATATTGGTTCTTAATGAAATCTGGTAAAAACTAAAGCAAAGTTATATTGACTTAGACAAAGATTCACTTTCAAAATGTTTAAACAATTTGCTAAGTACTACGTTTTTGGGAAATGTCTTTGTATTTTAAAGATAACTTCTGTACATGCTCAAAAAACGATTGACTAACACTTCAGATCATATGTAAAGAATTGCATTAGTGGATTAAAGATGGTACATACAGCAACACACAATTATTGGCACACCTGGTAGAGATGTGTACAAAAGGCTTATGGAGCAAGGGACTGTGTGGAAAACAGTATTTGTTGGCTGACATATTCCAAGTTTCATTACCTTATGCTATGTAAGCCTGTTATACATTTAACCAGTTGGATGGATGGATGGATGGATGGATGGATGGATGGATGGATGGGTGGCTGGATGGATGGATGATGACTGAATGGATGGGTGGGTGTTTGGGTGGATAAGTGGATGGAACATGTGGCAGGAAATACAATTATTTTCCTTTTCCCATGCATATTCAGACCTGGGAAATGCTGGAAAACTCCATGTATTTCAGCCTGGGTAGGAAGTCTGACTAAAGCTGGCTAAGGACAGAGCTTTATCTATTTTGTGAGAAGTATGTTTGGATGGTCTGCTGTCAATCTGGGTTGGTGCAGACTCAGAATGTTCTTCAAACCTCTTCCAACAGAAGTGTAATACAAGGGTTATTGATTTACATTGCAGATAAAATCATATACATTATTTACAACTCCACCCCGCTTGGCTCTTTGTTCTCAGTCTGTTCCATTTGCCAGAGCCCATCTCCACCCACCAAGGAGGATGCGGTGTACTGAACTTGAGCCCTTCCTAAAGTGGGCTGTAATTCTGGTGTGTTGTCAGTGTGAATTAAAGCCTCCTCCACTGCCTGGTGACTTATAGTGTCATCCTCAGCAGTACCTGTCACTTCTGATGCTTTGAAGTGTTTTTTTGGTCACGTTGAAAATAGTCATACACTCAGCAGCATTTGCCCTGTCGCATCAGTAAGAGCAAAAAGGTTTACAAAGATGGAGGAAAAAAAAGGAAAAAATTTAGAAAACCTGCCTATAAAGCCCAGTTAAAAAGAAGTCTAACTGGTTGTCCATGGTGAGATATTTGTCAGGTTGGCTGTATCTTTTACAGTGTCTTGATTTGGCCCTTGTAGCTTTTCATGTGACACAGGTGTAAAAACCCTAACAGCTGTGGAAAAAGGTTTCTCCTCAGGTGTAAATAGCTTGGATCACACAAATTTCAGACAGACTTGTCTTTTTGCGCCCAGGAAGAAAAGAAATGATTGTCTGAGATGATCTGTCCGGAAACCCCCATCATCAGTCTGTCAGATGCATCTGACACCAGAAAACATGGGTGACACTATTGGCTGGTATCTGTCATGTGTTGTATATATTTCATCATGTTATGTGATTTCGTTTTTGGTTTGTTTTTGTTTATACACGATGAAACTGTGGCATTTTTACTCAAGGTTATCAGATCAGAAACCGGACCATTTTTGCTGACTCTAAAACCAGAGAGGATTGGTTGTTTTTTCTATTTTTAAAGCCTGGAGAACTTTGAGTGCAAGGCTGAGTCTGAGCAAGAAAACAGCTAAGTAGAAGGCAGTAAAATCGCTGTGGTTTAGTGTTGTTTAACATCACAGTCTAGTAAAAGATGTCTGTAAAAACAGTCAATATTTTTACATTTTGAAAGTTTTTGTATGAGAACACGGTGTGAGCTTCTGGTGGATGATCAGTCTCTATAAATCAGGAGGTTCAAAATAATGAGGCTGATCTTAATTCAAACTGCTGCGGTGAATCTTTGAAATGTTGGAATTGTTTCTTGAAGCTTCTGGTTTAAGTTTAAGTTCATACTGAAACAAGTTATATAAGATCCAATTTTCCAAATGTTCATTTATTCCCCTCAGCTCAACTCTGGATGAATAATCAGGGCTAACCCAGTACTTTAAGTGGGCCGTTATGCACCAGTACGCAGTACCGGCGCTTTTAAGTTTCACCCCTTATTGTACAGTTACTTTTTTACAGCACACGGCACATACCGGAACCCCTTTTTTGACCTCTTCACAGTTTACAGCCTGTAGCCTATTTGTTTTGCAACACTATGTTTGCCTTTCATTCAAGTGGATGTAGGTGTGTGTCTGTGTCGGAGACAAGAGGAGAGGAGAGGAGAAGCAGAGGAAAACAGATCATGTTGACCTGGCTCCAAAAGGGCTCAAAGAGGACACAAACTGGAGCAGAGATGGACGACAGCTGTAGCACTCTCGAACAGTCCTCTGGCTCTACACATGAAGGAGGGCTGACTCGGCAAGCTAGCGTTAGCGCATGCGCATTCATCGGGGAACCCGATGCTGCACAAATGTTGCTGTCGATTCTGCCGCCGAAAAAGAAGTCAACAAAAACATAAGACAAGATGACCAGTGGCCAGATTACAATAGAAATATTGAGCTTTAGATTAATAGATAGATCTAAATAAAAATATTACCCATGTTTCTGTTCTATATATGACATTAAGGGGAGTACTGACACTTGTTTTTTTCCACTTAAAGCACTGGGCTAACCTGCACTCCATCCACGACTTATACAGGTCTAGGGTCAGGAAAAGGGCAGTTAACATCTCTGCAGACCCACACATTCTGGACACAAATTCTTTAGACTTTAACAGCAGAGTGGTCACCCGCTTTTTAAGTTTATTTACTGAATTAATACTTAAGATGTGTAAGCTGTGAGCACGTGAAACCAAAGTGAAATTCACTGCTTGTGCACACAATCTTGGCAAATAAAGCTTATGAGGCAGATTCTGGATTTGCATTATTTGCACCATTTTGTCGTTGCTCCATTGCAAGTCTTTACTAAAGTTCTGAGGTAGGCGTCATTCCTTTATACCTTTCAAAGGGCCAGACTTTCCTGTACTCCTGTCAGGTGGTCTCAAGCAACAGATTATTTCTAAAGTTTTTCAATGTCTTTTTTTATATTGGATGATTTATTTTAAAATCTCTTTTACGGATTAGTCCTTTACGAGTACATTTTTGTGGAACTTTCTGTGATATGTGCATGCCTTTCAAGAAAATTGTGTTTTTTAATAAGATGCAATGTATCTGAATCACTTCTTTGTGGGGGAGGGGTCCTGCATGTTTTAGTTGTCTCTCTGCTTCAACACAAGTGATTAAAAATGTCTCCTAGCTCCTTAGCATGTCGTCTGACACGAGCATGTGAAAGTCGCGTTTATTTGAACTGGGAAAATCTAAAGCTTGCAGAACATCTGCCAAGAGGGACCAGGACTGCACAGCTTTGGCCTAAGTGGGGATTTAAAAGTCTGTCTCTGATATTTTCTCAAGCAAATCTGATTCCTGAAGCAGAGAAATAACAGTGGAAGCTTACGATTTTTGCAAAGCATCATTTGTTTCATTTCTCTCATGTATCAAGTTCATTCTGCATGACTTCAGCACACTCTTACCTGCTCTACCTTCTGCTCTTTCTTTCAGTATCACTTTTTAGTTTATGTCCTGCTGTTTTTGTACATAATAGGAAACATCAGGTTGGGTTTGTGAAATGTGATGCTTGCAGGAATATCTCTATGTCAGAGTCAGATTTTCTTAATTTACAACTTGAAGTTAGTCAGTAAATTGTGAGTGGGAACGGAAGGTGCTAACAGTCTATTTTTTGTTGATCAACACCCACCATTTTGTGGAGCTTTTGGGGGAGTGGTGGCCTAGTGGTTAGAGAGCAGGGCATTTGCGTCTTGGAGAGGTCGCAAGTACCCTGGTTCAAATCCCACAGCCTGCCACTCTGGGTCCCTGAGCAAGACCCCTAGCCCCTAAATGCTCCCCAGGCACCGCAGAATGGCAGCCCACTGCTCCCTATGGGATGGGTTAAATGCAGAGGATAATTTCTCCATTGTGAGCTCAATAAAGTTTGAATTAATATTATAATTATTGGTTATTTAGTTTCTGAGAGTTCATTGGACAAAACAAAAAGCTTATTTGGGGGCCAAATGACAGAAATGTTAGAGTGAATGTTACATGTTACAAATTATACATACCTTATTATTTCTTTCAAATTTAGTTGCATTACAAAGACAGACCTCAGAATACCAAGACATGGCTGTCCAACTAAACTTACAGGCTGGACAGAAAGATCATTAAATGGAGAAACAGCTAGGAAGCCCTTGGTAACTTTGGAGAAGCTGTAGAGATCCATAGCTCAGGTGAAAGAATCTGTTGACAGGAAAAACTGTAAGCTGTTTAATCACAAATCTGTATTTATTGAAGACTGACAAGAAAAAAGCTTGTTGAAAGAACATCATCAGAAGTCAAATTTATAATTAGTAATAATTAGTAAATATTATTTGCTACACCTTTAACAAACCTCTGGACCGCTGCAAAGCACCCAATATTTGAAAATCTTCTGTCCTTGTTTCTGTACCCAAAACCAAGTCACCTAAGGAACCAAAATATTATAGCCCCATGGCATTGACTTCACTTATCATGAAAACCTTTGAGAAAATCGAACTTTTGAATTACACTCAGTCAACCCTGGATTCACTACCGAGCAGGAAGAGTGGTGGATGATATGGCAGTAATGCCCCACCAAGGAGTGGAACGAACAGACTGAAGAACTCTTATCCCTACAGACACTGGCTTTTTAATCAAACTGTAGATTTTAATGTTCTGATTTAAGGTCGCAATCATATTGCTGCACAATAGTTTTAGATTGAGCTCTAGTTCATATGTTTTTTTATAAATGAATGCTTTGGATTGATCTCCTTTTAAATTTTATGAGTTGACATTCAGGCTAGCAAAACGTAGCATCGGTTAGGCACTGACACCCTCATGATACTGTCTGACTGAAATTAAAATCTGGATGAGGTTAAAGTTTCTAAACCTTAATGACAAGAAGACTGTGGTTGTCTGTTTTTAAAAATTCTAAACCCTCCCTATCCAAAATATTTGGTAAACCGTATGCATTTCTTTCAACAAGGCAAACATGCAGGACCCTTTTTATGTTTCAGACATACACTGATTTACAGATCCCTTTTCTACAAAAAGCAGACTACATTGTTTTTTCTGTTAACATATTGTCTGCTTAGTACATTATTGAGCAGATAAAAATTATATTTTACAAACAGACAGACAGACAGACAGACGGACAGACAGACAGAAAAATACAAGAAAAAAAAAATGTATCCCTGCTCCTTTTGTCTTAGACTGGCACATAAAATTTCCCAAAATACATTGAAGAGTTTTATTGCAATGTGACAAAATGTGAAAAAGGTTCACATGGTATAAATACTTTTATAAGGCATATTCAAAAATACTTTCTTTCTGCATAAAGATGATTTAACAAATAAGGAGGTGATATAGTGTTAATATCATGGTAGACCTGTTCTCTAAGCACCCAGATGTGTACATATATGTACCAAATAATTGTCCTCAAATTAGCACCATCCATCTTCCCATCAACTCTGACTGGCTGTTTAGTCCCTGTCAAGAAAAGCATCCCCTCAGCATGATGCTGCCATCACCATGCTTCACAGTGGCAATAGTGTGTTCAAGTTGATGTGCAATGTTAGTTTCAGGCCAGGCATTATGTTTTACATGTACACCACTGAGTTTAGTTTTGGTGTCATCTGACCAGAGTACTTTCTTTAAACCTGGCAAACTTTAAAAAGGACTTCTTATGCCTTTTTCCCAACTAATGGCATTCTAAGGAGTATTAAAGCAAAGTGGGCTGAATACTGATGGATGCTGCTTTTTTTAGATTTATATATGTAAAATAAAATTTCAAACTTACTGTCTACTTCAGAGTTTATAATCACATAACATACAATTAACTTTGTGATTATAATGTGAAAAACTGGTATGAAGACTTGCAAGGCACTGAATACATATTTTCTTCCTGTTTTCTCTGTAATAATGAATAGAGATGTAATATACTTACCCAGAGAGGAGTTAGGGAAACAGTGAGCAGTAGGCTGGCACTGTCTCATGTCTGTAGCTCTAACAGATATTTGCTGTCCAATGCAGCAGCAGGTAAAGCTGTCAGACCTCCACCCCAGCATCTCATCTGTTAGTATTCTGTTTTAGGGAGGATTTCGGTGTTAATGATTCATGTTGCTGCTGCTGTGTCTGTGAGTGTCAGCCCATCCCTTTCCAGATTTATGAAGCTACCAACATGACTAAGTGAAAAAAAGCTGTCAGCTAAATAATAGTTGCCATCTAATGTATGTACAGTCTCAAAGACGCTGTGGGTGTCGCATTAATCTTTGATCCTGTTGATGCTCAACTAACTCATAATGAACCTGTCTGATATCACAAAGCTCACATTGTCCCCTTTTTTACAATATGAATGCCTAGTTTTAGTGTCTAGACAGCAATTTAAAAGAACTGTTAAAGTTTTTTGTTCATGAACTGGTTTGTGGAGGGATTAGGAACCTTATTTTTGAAAACCTAATTTTGCACTCACTTGCAGATGCAGTTCGGTGTTAAATGAAAATTAAAAATTTGAAATAACTCAGATTAGAGTGAACAGAAGGACAGATTTGAAGAGATATCAGTCACAGCTGTGGACACCATGAGCCTCCTGTCAAGCTGACCCACTGCTGAACGCTGCTCTCTGCTGTGCAGAGCTGCAGATTAGTTACAGACTGGATGTCTGGACACAAGGGCTTACCAGGCCTGGGATTTCCGCCTGGACATGCTCTGCCTCAGCCACTTTGAGTGTGGGGTCAGATGGTAGATCAGCTGTCTACAAATCTTATCAGAAGACTTTATTGGGTCAGCATCCTGTAAAAGGAGAGAGCAGAATAAAAAAGGAGAATATGAAGCAAAGGCTTTCAGTGAGAGGAAAAACAATCTTAGCAGTCTAATCCGTAAAGCTATCAATGCAAAACTTCCCCTCATTTCCAAAAACTTGTCATCATGCATTGACTTTCACATGAGGAAACAAGAAGGATATAAGATCCAGTGTTATCCTTGATGCCTTGAGCGAGTGCAGAACAAAACCCAATTTAACAGCCTCAAAGGACCAAGAAAATCTAATCACATGCAGGACGCACAAGGGGAGAAAAACACAGGAAGCGCGCAGAGGAAGAGAAATTAAACACAGCTATGGGTAAAAGCTGGGGAATTTAGGTTAATATCAGTGATGGAAATACTTGTGGCCACATTTATAAGTACACCTGGTAAAACAAAGATATTTCAAAAACGATTAATCTTTTATTGGAGTAGCATAATCTCACGCTGAAAACTTTAGAAAAATACTACATTTACTATCAGGCCAGTTATTTAGTCAGGAAAATAAAATCCCATGTCAAGAAATAATAGTTTTTAACAAAATAATTGACCCATTAATCGGTACAAGAGACTAAATGTACATTCTTCAATCAAACGCGTAGTGAAAATTTTGACAGGTGGGCAGGACTTCCAGTGGCGGGACATCCTAAGGCGGGACATCCTAAGGCGGGACTTCCGGCGGCGTAACTGGATATTGTCATTAACCGGATATTGTCATTAACCGGATGTTGTCATCAAAAGGAAGCGAATCTTTCTAATTGTATGTTTTTTACATAAAAAAAAACATGTAGTTTCTCCACTTTAAAGGTCACTCAGGTTAATGCAGGCACGTCACACAAAATTCTGATAAAAAGAATTGTAAATTCATTTTGTTTTAAAGCAGGGGTTATTTAGATGGATGTTTTTACATCTACAAAACAAGCAAGACAAAAAAGTAGATACAGAACCTTTCTTCCTCTGCTCAAATGTTTGAGTAATCTAATCTGCACCAGCAACTTGTAGAGATGATCTAAAAACAGAGAAACAAATGAACTGAAACAATAGTTAAAAAGTAAGCCAAACATGGTATTATCTAAAATTTTATGAGTGCTCAGTATGCTGTTTCCAAATTAGAAATGGATTCTATAGCTAAAAGACTTTGTTTGGAATCATGAGAGACTCCATTTTGGTAAAATGGATGATAATTTTAGTTACCTTAAGCTTTTTCTTTTTTTTTCATCTTAGAGCAATAGTTTTATTGAGGATTTAGAGAAAACAGTTTTCTCCTCATCCCACATGGGAGCCAGAGGTTGTATCCTGTAGTGTGGTCTATGTTAATGTCACAAGAAACTGAAAAAATAAAAATAAAAGTTATAAAGGCCTCAGACATGCCCACTGTTTATTGAATTAAGGCTGACATCCCCGCAGCTGTTTTCTTGTGAATTATCTCAGACAAAGTCTTCAAACTGACTGTAGTCAAAGTAAAGAGGACTGTGTTTCCTTCCTGGCCTAAAGTGTCGAGCATTGTCTCTGACAATTCACATCCCCTGTTTATTGAATTAACTCGTCTGCAGCTTTGCTGAGTGTCTCGGGGGGTGTGGCCAAGGGGTGTAACCATGCACGCTGATCGGTTGTCGTCATTAGGGGGCAATCTAGAATCAACAAATTAAAAAACAGAGGGGCGTGGCTTCAGTGTTTTGTTTTAAAAAACTAGCAGAAAACGCTGCAATTTACTCGCAACATTCGGTGGAAAAGAACACTCATTGAACAATGGTTAGAGTTAAAAGAGTTTTCAATCACATCGGGGAGAAAAGCAAGGTGTGCCGAGATGATGAGCAACCATCTACATCATCTACTTCCTCATCTGAGATACCTATCGGAATTCCTATTGTAACATACTCTGCAGATGATGATCCAACTTCACCAACAACAGTGGATGAAAAACAGGCCTCAGGTCAGCTAAGACGTGCGTCTTTTCTGTGTGAAACCCCAGTAACCGTCTACAGGCATACGCTCCGTGAATTGGATGCCCCGAAGAAATCAACATATTACCTATGCAAGGTACAAAGGCCTCCGTTCGACACTTTGCAGGAAGAGTGGTCTTTGGAAGCATATGGCCTGAGTGGTAGATGGGGGAATATTTTCATGTACGAAATAGGAGAGCTCTGCCTGTATCAATTGGATCAAGACGAGGTATTTAATGGATCATTGGCTCTGTGTAGTCTCACCCACAACGACTGGACTGTGTTACGGCTGGAAATCCCACACCTTAACCATAACCCTGAATCAGTCTCAGTGTACGAGAGGGAGGTTGAAGATGAAAGCTCTCCTCGACCAGCAAAAAGGATGAGAATGTGTCCTCATCCTTCCGATGTTGAAATAGCTGTGAGAGAACCTCTCTTTAGTGCAGTGTGGGGGCCAAAAACCATGGCAAATGGCCGCTGGTCTTTTCAGGCAAGCAAACGCAAGAACAACCAGACGATCCCCTCAGATCTGTTTGTGTTGGAGGCATTCAATCAGAACTGCGGTGTATTCAAGACAGTGCTGGCTCTACCGTATGATGCTTGGGCTGAGAAGATGAATGAAATTGGACAGCGTCTTTCCAACCTTTTCTGAAACTCATGCTGCTGGACTGATGTTATGTCAGTGAAAAGAATGCCGACGTTCCCTGTTGTGGATCTAAAGCAAACCTTCTTTTGAGGACCCACCCCCCTTTTTGAGGACCCTCCCCCCTTCCTGCGCTATATATCAGGGTCTAACTGCGAGCTCACAGACTCTTCTTCACAACGGCGAGTAGCAGACCATGAGAATGTATGGAGCGTACAGGAAAACACCCTACTGGGACCTCTACAACCAGCAAGAAGAGACCCTCTTCTCTCCTGAGCATGATATGATTCATACAGCATCATGGACAGCAAGGTAGAGGATGCTGGTTTTTATGTTACCCTTCCCTCTAACGCTAGCAAGGAAGTGTTTAAAAATAATACCAGTTCAAGTTTCCGTGTAAATTTAGCTCAACATATTGATTTAGAAGGCCAATGGTTGGTTGCACTAGCAGAGATTTCATATCCCCATACATGGTATAATTTACCAAATAATGTAGCCTACTTTGAATGGAGGAAGGTTGGTGATGTGGAGATCCATACGCAAAGGATTAGAGGTGGCTACTATAACAGCATTATTCAACTCGAGACAGAGATGGAAATGTTTTTCAAAAAAATGAACTCGGGTATCCGCATTAAATTCAGCAAAGTTCAAAAGAGTTTTGCATTTCAAGCAAGCGGTCAGTATGAAATACGCTTCTTCAGTACTCTAGCTTATATGCTGGATGTGAAACCAGGGGAATGGATTCATGTAGCTGAACCAACATTGGCTCCTTTTCCGGCGGATATAAAGGCTGGTTTCTATCACCTATACTGCTACAGCGACGTGGTCAGCCCGCAAATAGTAGGCAACGCTTTTGCACCTTTACTGAGGACCATCAAAGTACAAGGCAAATTCAGTGATATGGTTACTGTCGTTTAACCCCGCCCACTACCTTCCAGTTTCCAGAAGACATATTGAAAATCGGACCAAACGTTCCTGTAAATTTTGTCTACGGAAAGACCGTCATAAGGCTACACTTCAAACCGGTGATATCACAACGTAGCCTGAGATATTTTTTATTTGTATAAACAGAGATATATATAACGTCTAAGACCGATTGGTTATCATTCATATTCCCCCAGTCCTTCAACACTGTGCACCAAGCAGGCAAGAGAGAACATGGCACAACTAAGTCTGAGACGTGATCCGAATCGTTTTGTAAATTATTATGTAAGTCAATCAGGCGGTAATCTGCCAGGGTTTTATGGGGCCCCGGTAATGTTCGGACGCGGAATTGGATCATTATTTTCAAAATTATTTCGCTTCGTATCCCCTCTGGTTAAAAAAGGATTTGCTATTGCAAAACCCCATCTGAAAATGGCTGCATCAAATATCACTTCAGATGTCATAGGTAGAGCCGTGAGTAAAATGAGTGGTTCTACACACACCGACGGTCAGGAAGGTTCAGGAATTATGGTTTTATCCAAAAGACCCAGAACAAGGCCCCCTGGTGATCGTTTACGGGCGGTTAAAAAACGACAAGCACGAAAAAGGAGATCAGTCGGAGCTGACAAACGAAGAGGAAGGAAGTCTTCAGCAAGTTTTGATATATTTAAATAATGGCTCTTTTACATAACAAATCATCAGAGTGCACGCTGGCAGAGTTGGACTTATTTTCTGCCCCGATGACGCAGCTATCGATGAAAATAAAATTTATACCGAGATCCAGCCTTTATCAGCAATCACCGATGGAGGCCCGATCGAGTTTTTCATTCCGGGAGACGGAGAAAAGTATCTGGATCTCTACGATACGCTGTTGCATCTCAGAGTGAAAAATTACCAACGAGGATGGAACAAACATGCCGAATGATGCACCTGTAGGGCTCATCAACTACCCGTTAAACACCATCTTCAGTCAGTGTGATGTCACTCTATGGGATCGATTGATTTCACAATCCAGCACCACACATCCGTACAGAGCCATGATTGAGACATTGTTAAACTTTTCTGAGGATTCTTTAAAAAGCCAGTTTAGCTCTGGTCTTTTTTTCAAAGACACTGCAGGGGCTCGGAACTCTATTGTTATAACTAACGGCCCTAACCAAGGTCTTAACAGCAGAGCAGGCTTTATGGCAAATTCTGCTTTACTGGATCATACCGCTTTTACAGGAACACTCAATCCGTTTGACTTTCATCATTTTTATATGGAATATTTAGACTTATGCAAGGATGGTAGACAAATTCCTGCTAAGGCCTTCCAACCCAATTTTAACCAAGGCAATTCAGTGAGAGAGTATTACAACTTGTTTACGGCTACAGGACGACATCTAAAAGATCTTCCGCTGAGTATAACACGTCAAGAATTTAATCAAGGATACTCTCTATTCGCATTTAATCTTAACCCAGGAGAGGACACAGATGCTCTATCTCCACTTTCCAGTGGGAATTTAAGATTGGAAATGCGATTTAGGCAACCATTGCCTAATACAACTACGCTGATCATCTACGCTTGTTCAGAATCAGAATCAGCTTTATTGCCAAGTTTGTACATACAAACAAGGAATTTGACTCCGGTACACTTTGCTCTTTGGTTTTTGTTTTTGTATTACAGAATATACATATTTACAATGTACAAATATACACATATATAAATAAATAAAAAGGTGCATTTGCAACATCAGTATGCTGTTGTTTTGTACTCTATTGAATGTTCAACAGAGAAACAGCTTGGGGGAAGAAACTGTCTCTGTGGCGGCTGGTTTTAGTTAACAGCGCTCTGTAGCGTCGGCCTGAAGGCAGAACTCTAAACAGTTTGTGTGCAGGGTGTGTGGGGTCTGCAGAGATTTTAACAGCTCTTTTCCTGACCCTAGACCTGTATAAGTCCTGGATGGAGGGAAGATCAGCCCTGATGATTCTCTCTGCAGTCCTGATTATTCGTTGCAGTCTGGACCTGTCCTGTTTTGTGGATGAACCAAACCACACTGAGATGGATGAAGACAGGACAGACTGAATGACTCTATTTTAGAGATTGATTCAAAGAGGCGTGTGCTGGTGGATTATTATTAATCTAATCAGACATGAATAATCATGAAATTGAGGATCTACTGCATCATCTGCTGGGAGATTTGTTTTACGGTGTATGGGCGTGCGATCAGCTACCGCTGCTCGCTGAGACATTCACAGGGCCGGCCTATTTTATAGTGAACACACATCCTTCACACATGCCAGGAGAACACTGGTTGGCTCTGACTTTGGAAGAGAATGGTGAAGCCAGCTTTTTTGACTCTTACGGGTTCCCTCCGAATTTTGATTTCTACCCGTCAAGCATCGTAACATTTTTAAAAGACAGATCATCAAAAATATTGTATCACAATAACCAGCTTCAAAACACTCTGTCCACAGTGTGCGGTCACCATTGTATTTATTATCTCTGTCATAGAGCATGTGGTCTTTCACTGCAGCAAGTATTGTCTAAATACACCGGAGATGTGTTTAAGAATGATTTAATGGTATCTAACTTTGTAAACAAATACCAAAAATGTGTCATTAATCAGAGTTCTGCATTATTCACTCACAGTGCATGCTCCTTGGAGATGTTTCAGTATTGTTATGGAATTTAAATTGTCTTTTTTTATTTTTTTCTGATTTTAATTTGTTTAAATTCTACTGAAAATGTATATGGGTGTGTATAGGTGTGTGTGTGTGTGTGTGTGTGTGTGTGTGTGTGTGTGTGTGAAGCAGAGCATGATGGTAGACATGAAAATATAATCAATAAAGATTTTATTGAATGAAAGAAATAGGTTACAAGTCTCATTTTCTTGTAACGGTTTATGATGAAAATGTAATCCATCGGGGAGGTAGTATTGTTTTATGAAGAAACTTTTTTGGCTTCATGGTAGTATTTTTAGGGTCTTCCTGCTCGGATCTCGACCAATGGGGAGAAAGAGTTATCTGCTTTTTTCTTCTCAGCTTAATGCGAGGGAATGCTTCAGCACTTTCAATAAATGACCCCTCTCCCTCTGTTTTGAGCCGTCTATATTCATCACGAGCATAAGGGTTATTGACAGAAGATATGGGGATGTTTACCTCTGACAAAGTATGCAGAAAGTCTGACCATCCTTGGGGTAGCGGTGCTCCAGATTTATTAAACGGTAGCATGAGATTTTTCAGCAAGTCAATCATACGGGACCCCTTTACAACATTTCCTTTAAATACAATTTCACCTTCATCACGTTTTCATCATCTGAGGCTTGAGCAATAACATCTTCTAGAATAATCAGATGATTCTGATCAGGAGGAAACAGGTTTTCATCTTCAAAAGAATGAGGCAATCCTTCCACAAATTTAATATTTTTATTCATCTTCTGCAATACAGCATACATGGGCTGAAAAGATGTGTAAATCCAACATTTTCTGGAACAACATCCATGACATGGTTACAATGTTGCAAAACACTTTTTACAAAAAAGGTTTTCCCGCAAGTGCTGGGTCCTATAATCATACATGAGAAAGGCGCTTTAAATCTAGGATCAAAATCAATCTCCTGTAAATCGGCAGAATGCAACATTTTTTATTTTTTATTTTATCTTTCTTCTTCTTCTTATGCTCTAATTGTTATTATTTGGGGTTGTTTGGTTTTTGATTTCTGGTTTTTTCTTTATGTTTTTCACAGTTAAGGTTTTGAATCATGTTTCTGTTTGTTTTTCTGGGTTTTTCTTATATTTCTCACAGTTTTTGAATCATGCTTTGTTTATTATTTTTCTGGTTATGTTTTAGTTTTTGTTTATATTCAAGAGTTTCTGTTCTGTTAATCATCTTTATCCGGTTCACCTGCACCTTGTCAATCTGTCTTGCTCCACCTAGTTGTCACTCCATATATACACACCTGTTCTGTTAGTCATTGCGGATTCATTGTGTATCGCTACTCATGTCTTGTTTTGTGGACCATGCCATGCCTGTCAAACCAGCCTGCCTCTGTTTTGTTTCTGCCTCTTCTCAGAGTGAGTTTTTGTTGATAAAATTTTTATTTACCGTCACGCTGCCTCCTCGTCTGCATTCTGGGGTTCCTCCGTTCCACAGATCATAACAGAATGAATCCGCCTACAATGGAACTCGCGGACAGTAGGCAGGAGAGCGCCAGGGACCGATGGGTCCGGCAGGAGATGGAGGAGGCGATGAAATGTCTGCCGACCGATCTGGAGGTTGTGCCCTCTCCACTTCTGCTGGAGGAGATGGAGCTCGCACCTGCTGGTCCTGGGTCTGGCCGCGGTGCGGTGGACCTCTTTGCTTTCCTGTCTCGGGAGGCGGAGAGGACGCTGCGCCGTTCTGCAGGGGTGTCAGTGCCGCAGTCGGCTTATGATGGGTCCGGGTTGGCGATTCCATGCCCGGGGACGGGTCCCCTTCGTCGCCGTTCTCTGCCTGCTCCCCTGGCTGCGCACTCTGGTCCGGCAGTGAAGCCCTCACCCTCCTCCCGCCGCAAGAAACATCGGCGCGGAGCACCTTCCTGTTCGGCTGGCGAGGAGGTGGTTTGCCTGCCAGCTGACGTGAGGGCTGCAGCAAGTAAGCCCGCATCTTCGCCTGCCACAGCACTGTCTCCCAGGCTCGCTGCAGCTCCGCCCATGCCGTCTTCGCTCCCTCCAGCCCGGTGTTCTGAGGCAACACCTGACGAGCTGGAGGAGCGATTAAGGTTTTTTGCCCGACAGATCAAGACCTTCAGAAGGACCAGTCTCATCTATTCCTCTCCGGAGCTGATGGAGAGGATCAGGCAGATGGAGGGGGATTATGAAACAGCAGTAAGGCAATTTTACTGCCGTCCACCTTCACCCACACCAAGCCACAAGAGCGCTGCTGCAGCTCAGCCCATGTCATGTCTCCAGAGCGGTGCTGCTGCAGAGCAGTCCACGCAAGGACTCCAGGGAGTCCTTGCGTGGACTGCTCTGCAGTCGCTACTCATGTCTTGTTTTGTGGACCATGCCATGCCTGTCAAACCAGCCTGCCTCTGTTTTGTTTCTGCCTCTTCTCAGAGTGAGTTTTTGTTGATAAAATTTTCATTTACTGTCACGCTGCCTCCTCGTCTGCATTCTGGGGTTCCTCCGTTCCACAGATCATAACACTAATAACCAAAAGGCAGAGTTGTCCCATCAGAAAAAAGGCGTCTCTTGTCATACACCAACCGAAACCTTTTAACAAATGCAGCATTTCTTAAGCGGAATCTCTTTTTATCCCTCCTGATCGTGTGCTGAGGAATTTCAATGACACCCTCACTGGATCCCGCTAAGTAACCCTCAACCAGCCCTTTGATGCTGTCAAAATTGACCCTCTCGCTGCATTCATGCGTCTGAGTGATGCCTTTAGCACGTATCACTAGCTTTTTCTGGTTTTTGGTTTGGTATGCATAACTCTTGGGTCCTGTTGATGCAAACTCCAAAATGCTGTCTCCCGCGAGCTCGTCAGTAAGATCACCCAGATAATTTCCCAGTTCCAAAGGAGTTTCACCACTTTTTGTCACAAAAATCAAACTGTCCGTGTCAATATAAATCAATCTGTCCTGCAATTGCTCCATGCTGCTGAGAAGTTTTAAACGTGCATAAGCGGTGGTGAATGCTGCAGCGAACACATTGTTTACCTTGCTCGGGGGAGAGATGACACGTTTGCTGTAGTTCCACTGCACTACACACATTTTAGGGTTGAAGAAATGGAAGTAGTTAACCCTGTATTTACTTGAGAACATGAAGCTGAAAAACTCATCAGGGTTAGTGATGACTGTGGTCTGAGACAGATCACTTCGCTGCGCAAACTTTCCCCAAAAGCTGTTTAAACACAGTTTTGCTACCTGTCTTTTGGCAGGGTTCACCTCGATTTTGCCTGCGTCTAATTGGATACCCTGGTGGAGTTTGTAGTCTGCTACATACTTTGACCTGCTCTCCTAATCCACCGCTTCGGAAGGGTAGCCTGAAGCCTCCTGCTTACCCTTTAAAAAGCAATGAATGTAACCTTTAAAGATTGTGTCACTGGTCTTCTCAAAATGCCAACCTTCAGTGATTTTAGCAAGGCGATAACCACACTGCAACGCTTTACAAAACTCTACACCCACCCACACACCCGTCAGAGCTCTGTCCTCATCATTATGCCTGCAGGGACCTGACTGGTTATTTATTTCAGCACATGTGCGGCAGAGAGTAAACACAAATTTACCTTGGGATGTTCTGTAAGGCAAAACCGGGAAAAAGCTGTGTAAAGGTGCAAAAGCGTAGCCTACTTTTTGCGGGCTGACCACGTCGCTGTAGCAGTACAGGTGATAGAAACCAGCCTTTATATCCGCCGGAAAAGGAGCCAGTGTTGGTTCAGCTACATGAATCCTTTCCCCTGGTTTCACACCCAGCATATAAGCTAGAGTACTGAAGAAGCGTATTTCATACTGACCGCTTGCTTGAAATGCAAATCTCTTTTGAACTTTGCTGAATTTAATGCGGATACACGAGTTCATTTTTTTGAAAAACATTTCCATCTCTGTCTCGAGTTGAATAATGCCGTTATAGTAGCCGCCTCTAATCCTTTGCGTATGGATCTCCACATCACCAACCTTCCTCCATTCAAAGTAGGCTACATTATTTGGTAAATTATACCATGTATGGGGATATGAAATCTCTGCTTGTGCAACCAACCATTGGCCTTCTAAATCAATATGTTGAGCTAAATTTACATGGAAACTTGAACTGGTATTATTTTTAAACACTTCCTTGCTAGCGTTAGAGGGAAGGGTAACGTAAAAACCAGCATCCTCTACCTTGCTGTCCATGATGCTGTATGAATCATATCATGCTCAGGAGAGAAGAGGGTCTCTTCTTGCTGGTTGTAGAGGTCCCAGTAGGGTGTTTTCCCGTACGCTCCATACATTCTCATGGTCTGCTACTCGCCGTTGTGAAGAAGAGTCTGTGAGCTCGCAGTTAGACCCTGATATATAGCGCAGGAAGGGGTGAGGGTCCTCAAAAAGGGGGGTGGGTCCTCAAAAGAAGGTGGGGTTTAGATCCACAACAGGGAACGTCAGCATTCTTTTCACTGACATAACATCAGTCCAGCAGCATGAGTTTCAGAAAAGGTTGGAAAGACGCTGTCCAATTTCATTCATCTTCTCAGCCCAAGCATCATACGGTAGAGCCAGCACTGTCTTGAATACACCGCAGTTCTGATTGAATGCCTCCAACACAAACAGATCTGAGGGGATCGTCTGGTTGTTCTTGCGTTTGCTTGCCTGAAAAGACCAGCGGCCATTTGCTGTGGTTTTTGGCCCCCACACTGCACTAAAGAGAGGTTCTCTCACAGCTATTTCAACATCGGAAGGATGAGGACACATTCTCATCCTTTTTGCTGGTCGAGGAGAGCTTTCATCTTCAACCTCCCTCTCGTACACTGAGACTGATTCTGGGTTATGGTTAAGGTGTGGGATTTCCAGCCGTAACACAGTCCAGTCGTTGTGGGTGAGACTACACAGAGCCAATGATCCATTAAATACCTCGTCTTGATCCAATTGATACAGGCAGAGCTCTCCTATTTCGTACATGAAAATATTCCCCCAGCTACCACTCAGTCCATATGCTTCCAAAGACCACTCTTCCTGCAAAGTGTCGAACGGAGGCCTTTGTACCTTGCATAGGTAATATGTTGATTTCTTCGGGGCATCCAATTCACGGAGCGTATGCCTGTAGACGGTTACTGGGGTTTCACACAGAAGAGACGTACGTCTTAGCTGACCTGAGGCCTGTTTTTCATCCACTGTTGTTGGTGAAGTTGGATCATCATCTGCAGAGTATGTTACAATAGGAATTCCGATAGGTATCTCAGATGAGGAAGTAGATGATGTAGATGGTTGCTCATCATCTCGGCACACCTTGCTTTTCTCCCCGATGTGATGAAAAACTCTTTTAACTCTAACCATTGTTCAACGAGTGTTCTTTTCCACCGAATGTTGCGAGTAAATTGCAGCGTTTTCTGCTAGTATTTAAAACAAACACTGAAGCACGCCCCTCTGTTTTTTTAATTTGTTGATTCTAGATTCGCCCCCTAATGACGACAACCGATCAGCGTGCATGGTTACACCCCTTGGCCACACCCCCCGAGACACCTCAGCAAAGCTGCAGACGAGTTAATTCAATAAACAGGGGATGTGAATTGTCAGAGACAATGCTCGACACTTTAGGCCAGGAAGGAACACAGTCCTCTTTACTTTGACTACAGTCAGTTTGAAGACTTTGTCTGAGATAATTCACAAGAAACAGCTGCGGATGTCAGCCTTAATTCAATAAACAGTGACATGTCTGAGGCCTTTATAACTTTTATTTTTTATTTTTTCAGTTTCTTGTGACATTTAACATAGACCACACCTACAGGATACAACCTCTGGCTCCCATGTGGGATGAGGAGAAAACTGTTTTCTCTAAATCCTCAATAACTATTGCTCTAAGATGAAAAAAAAGAAAAGCTTAAGGTAACTAAAATTATCATCCATTTTTACCAAATGGAGTCTCTCATGATTCCAAACAAAGTCTTTTAGCTATAGAATCCATTTCTAATTTGGAAACAGCATACTGAGCACTCATAAAATTTTAGATAATACCATGTTTGGCTTACTTTTTAACTATTTTTTCAGTTCATTTGTTTCTCTGTTTTTAGATCATCTCTACAAGTTGCTGGTGCAGATTAGATTACTCAAACATTTGAGCAGAGGAAGAAAGGTTCTGTATCTACTTTTTTGTCTTGCTTGTTTTGTAGATGTAAAAACATCCATCTAAATAACCCCTGCTTTAAAACAAAATGAATTTACAATTCTTTTATCAGAATGTTGTGTGACGTGCCTGCATTAACCTGAGTGACCTTTAAAGTGGAGAAACTACATGTTTTTTTTTATGTAAAAAACATACAATTAGAGGGGCTAAATGGTGGTGCAGTTGGTAGCACTGTTGCCTTGCAGCAAGAAGGTCCTGGGTACGATTCCCGGCCGCGGGTCTTTCTGCATGGAGTTTGCATGTTCTTCCCGTGCATGCGTGGGTTCTCACCGGGTACTCCGACTTCCTCCCACAGTCCAAAGACATGCCTGTTAGGTTAATTGGTCACTCTAAATTGCCCTTAGGTGTGTAAATGAGTGTGTGCATGGTTGGTTGCCCTGTGATGGACTGGCGACCTGTCCAGGGTGTACCCCGCCTCTCGCCCATAGACTGCTGGAGATAGGCACCAGCTTCCCTGTGACCCCCTATGGAATAAGCGGTAGAAAATGACTGACTAACATACAATTAGAAAGATTTGCTTCCTTGTGATGACAACATCCGGTTAATGACAATATCCGGTTACGCTGCCGGAAGTCCCGCCTTAGGATGTCCCACCACCGGAAGTCCTGCCCACCTGTCAACATTTTCACACCTCGTTTGATTGAAGGATGTACATTTAGTCTCTGGTACATTTACAATAAACGTAACATAAACATATTTTATTCATACTTTACTTTTTAAGGTTGATCAGAGTTTTTAGGAAATTTGAATTAATAATAGATGACTTTCTGTCACTGTTGGAGAACTGCAGCACGGCACGACATATTGGGGTCACCGAGTCTCCATTACAACCAATACACACTATCTATATGCCAACTGGTTGTTTGGGAGTGATTTTAGAAATCAGCCTTTCCTGTACTACCATCATAATTGTAAACATGATGTGTTTTTGCTGAACTCTAACCCTTGAACCAAGAGCTTTTGGTCAGATGAGACAGCAAGACTGAGTCTTCAGCAACAAACACTCCAGGTGGGTTGGTGTGAGACAAAGGATGGCTAATTGGAAAATTAGACTCATGGTATGCAGGTATAGTGAAGGAACTATGATGTTGTGGGCCTGTTTCTCTTTTAAAGGCTCTGGAAACCTGCGTACATTGCATTGAAATAGCTTTTTCTCACACAACCACATTTAATTTTAATTCATATGAGTGTTTTTAATTTTTGGTGAATTTATTAAATTCATTTATTGTTTTGTGTTGTTGTATGATACTGGATGTGAGTAGAGACAGTTACTGTTTAAGGAAGTACTTTTCTTCTTTAAGACCTGCTTGCAAACAGATGTTCCCATTAAGAACAATTGATTGATTGGCATTATTCTCCTTTTTTAATACCAGGACATCGTGAATACAAATGTGGTGGACTCTACCAGGTTAATAATGATCCAAAACATAGGGCATAACCAGTACAGAAATGGTTAAGCAGACACAAAAACAACCTTCATCCATGGCCATCTCAGACCCCAGAACTGAATGTTAGAGAAAACCTGTGGGGTGACCTGAAGAGAGCAGAGTGTGAGAGAGGACTTAGGATGATCTAGAGAGAGACTGTTCAAAGATTGGGTCAAAGATCCCTCTCTCTGTATGCTCTAACCTTGTGAAATATTACAAGAGAAGAATAAGTGCTGCCCTGCTGTTAAAATGGGGTTGTATAAATATAGCCAACAGGGATATTTTTCATCACTGAATAAATGTACTCAAATTAAATGTTGTCTTTTTCAAAATTATTAACTGTGAGATCCATTTCATTCCTTTGGTGTGATGCTTTCAACTTTGCCTATGTTAACAGATCACTCTATTTTTGGGTATGAAAAATGCATCAAAGAGAGTAATCCTTGGTTCACAGTGAGCAGATGCTTCTGTTTCCAACCTTGAAAGAAATGTAAAATCTGTCTGCAGAAAAAACATCTTCAGATCAGATTGTTCTCTATCTTAAGAACAGATGATTTGTTTTTCTTTGGAGAAAATTGCAAAATGATTTAATGATTAGTTTTTGTAAATATTTTGCCAGTGTGACAGTACACAGGGAATTACGGACCTTCCTAGGACACTGCATCTCTCGAGCCAAGCTGAGCAGCAGTTCGTGTGAGATCGGGTCCACTAGGTTGAGGAAAGCGGCATTTTTGTACAAGATGTCATTCAGTGAGGTGCCCTCCAAACCCAGGTCCTATCAAAGGAGACAAGAAAAGAAAAATGAGAAACACAACAACAAAAATGTGACCGGACAAAAACAGGTTATGATTAATAACTCTACACTTGGCCTGAGTACATGAGCAGGGAAATAGGAGCCTTCTGTGTCGGGGCATTGCGACTCCAAATGGAGAGATAAAAAGAGTGTTTTCCTTTAAATATTCATTAAAAGAGACATTAATTTTTCATCTACAGTGGACAGTGAAATCTGGGCCAGCAAGTCACTGGGAATTTTTCCCAAATACAGTGGTGCTCATAAGTTAACATTCACAGTAATCTGGGGTTTCAAATTATGAATTTGAACAATTCTTTTTCCAGGATGGATTTTTAAAAATCCCCAATAAAATTAATGCACATTTTCTCTAATTCACACAATTTCAAAACTCTACACCCTAGATCAAATGTATAGATACACTCCCATTAATATTTGGATAAATGTCCCTTAGCAAGCTGCAAAGGAGCCTCAAAATGGTACTTTAAAACAGATGGCTTCTGGGCATCAACCCGGCTTTAAAGTATATTTCATAAGTTTCTAATTGGGTTGAGATTTGGGGCCATTCCAGAATCTTAATGTTAGCCCGTGTAATTATTCCAAAGCCAGTTCTGATTTGTGTTTGTGATCCTTGCCCTCTTAGAACGTAACAGTTCTGTCCTAGTTTTAACCACTGACCGAAACTATTAGCCCAGATGACAGCAAATTCATTAGGATGCTCAAAAACAGCCCGAGAAATACAAAGACTCAAGCCAGTTATAAACTGGAAGATATGGAAACATCAGTGTCACTGTTTAACATCAGCAGGGACTTTCAAATAAGAGAACACCTGCGAAGCATGGTTGTGGTAATATCATGCTGATTGTCTGCTTTGCTGCCAGGTGTACTGCTGCATTGTACAAAATGAATGGAATACCGAAGGTAGTGGAATATCTCCAAATTCCTCAAGTTCAACTCAAGTCTCGACAATTAAAAAGTTTGCACAATCCGGTTTTCCAACAGAATAATAACCACAAACACATCTAAACTGGTTTGGAAGGGATACTGTTTCGTCTCCCGGATTGGTCCCAAGCTCAATCTTGAAAATTAATGGTGCACGCTTAAAAGCTAGGTCTGAGGATCATGTGGCTACCAATTTAAATTACTTTGACCATTTCTGATAAAAAGAGCGATCAGATATTTAGCCAGAATTATACCAGAAGCTAGCCGATGGTTATGTGTGTGTGGATAAGGTGCAAATGCAAAGGGACATCTATTCAAAAATTAATGGGGTGTATGTATGTGTTTATATGAGCCTTTATGCATAATTATGACCTTGTGAATTAGAGAAAATCCTCAATAAATTCACCATGTGCACCCAAGTCGTTGTTGCTTGAAATCATTGAAATTGTATTTTGTATAATCATTCCCTTTGTGAAGAGTTAAAAAAAATTTATTAAAATAAAATAAAATGAAATAATTCAAAGACATGAATGTTTGCACAAATGAAAACTTTTTTCTGATTTCTTGCTCTTCACAATGTTTATCATCCAAAATGTCACCAAACAATCTGCAAAATGCAGAAGCACATTATAATGTCTATTCATACAATCTCTATTATTGCCTTGGTTTATTCCAAGCTTCTAAAAAGTTCTAAAAAGTTCCTTAGACTGTCAGACGTTCTTTTTATTGCAGCAGCAGTGCAGCTGTGTGCGCTGAACTGTACAATTAGCACCCATCAACATGTCCAAGCTGCAGGGTCCTAATGAAGCAAATGACAAGCACTTGTGCAGCCCATACAATTTTAATGAGAGAAGAAAGCCTTTGAGACATTCCATATAGTGAGCACACACCTACGCAAACACACATGCACAAAAGCATCTGCATGGATTTTCTGCCCAACACATTCAGCGTGGATTATACCAGCCAGTCGGAGTGGGCGGCTGGCTCCCCCTTCTTAAAAAGGGCAACAGTAAACACAGACTGAATCCAAAGCGAAGAAGAAGAAGCTGCTGCCTGTCTGAGAGGAAAGGTATAAAAATATCTCCCCGTCTATCCGTGTTTCGACACAATCAGTTGTCATCTGCAAAGCAGCATCTGCAAGCAGGACTCAGATCTTTGTTCCTTTCTAGAGCCGAGCTCAGTGTGACAGCAAACACTTCTGGGAGCATCATCTTTCAGAAACCTACTGTTGTGCAGTGCTAAACAGGATAGTGTAAAGCTTAATTAAAAATAAATAAATAAAGAACAGATCCTGAAAACGAGCCTGCATGTGTGTCCCATATGTTGCATTAGGCCAGCCAGTTTCTCTTCTTCCCATCCTATGAATATACACAGGATCAGGTGGCTAAAACACAGACCTAAACAAATTAGATCCCCAAAGATGCTAGATCTGGATGCACCTACTTACATTTTAATGCAACATGTTACAGCAGGTAAGAAAAACCTTTAAAAACAAATCTCTAATTTAAGATCTGGTAGGGTTTAATCAGTGTCACTGGATGCTGCTTATTCTATGTCACAAGTAAAATACTTGGAATATGCAGCTGCATCAGGAATTAACATCAAATGTCAGGAAAATATTTAAAAACAGCAGAGTTATGTTTAGATAAGATGCATTTTATTGGTTTGCATACAGTGTGTGGTTGTAAAAGGGAAAATGATAAATTTTTTATTTCAAAATAAAATCAGAATATGCATATCCCTTTTTTATCTGAAACCCCTAAATAAAATCTGTTGAAGCCAAGCTTCACGAAGGCCTCAGAGGTTAGTTGGAGACCATTAGTGAACAAACAGCATCATGAAAACCAAGGAGCACAGTAGATCAGGTCAGGGATGAAGTTGTTTAAAGCAGTATTAAGCTCTAAAACAATATCCCAAGCTTTGGAGATCTCACAGAGCTCTGCTCAATCCATCATCAGGAAATAGAGAGAGAAAATGACAAAGGCTTACTGCAAACTAAAAACCAGGCAATATAGATTTTTAATTTCATTTTGATATTCTGGGCCATTTATTATGACAAAACAGATGATAAAAATTATTTAAAAATGGATCCTTCTGGAAATACACCATCAGCCACGAGTTTGGACAGAATTTAATGGGTTGTTTTTATTTTTATTACTACCTCTGGGAATGTATTACTACCTCTTGGATTAATCTAAGAAAAGGGGGTGGGTACATAATTCTATTTAGTTTTGCTTCATAGTTTTTATGTCTTCAGTATGGATCTACAATGATGGAAGTAATAAAAATAAAGAAATGCCATTGAATGAGAAGGTGTGTCCAAAGTTCTGACTGGTAATGTATATCTGCCACTGCCCACAGTGGGGGTTGCAAAAACCATAAGTTCAGTTGAATTCTTATCACTATAAATCACAATAATAATAATAATATGAAAACATAATTTCCCATCCCCACTTCATAACTTGCCAAGACATGGTCATCTACCTGAATTGACTGGCCGGGCAGGAGAGCATTTATCAGAGAAGCAAATGCCCATGGTAACTTTGGAGGAGCTGCAGTGATCCATGTGGTGCTGGCTGCATCATGCTGTGGGGATATTTGTTTGACAGCCAAAACAGGGAAACTGATGATGGGAAGATGGAAGTTTATAATTGTTACTTTTTAAAATAAGGGGGAGTACTTTTGCAAGGCACCGTGAAAGAAATAATAAACTGTCAGGAACATACAGAACAAATAACAAAAGTCAATGCTATCCTAGCACAGACAGCACTCAGTGTTTTTTTTTTATTTCTGTGACCTTCTTTCTTGTAGTAAGAGTAAATATAACCTTTGAAGAAAATTTGTTTTTCATTAGAGGTAAACAGAGCTGCAGGGCTTAAACTGTTGCAGCGGAGAGAGATAGCCATTAAATGTGGGGAAGTGATAAAGAGAGCATGTAGCTGTAATGGGAGCATTAGAACAGCCTGAGGAGAGATAAGAGTCTGCCTATAGAGGAGCAAACAAAGGCATGGAAGCACGGGGTTAGCGTGTCCGTGAAAATATCCAGAGCCCGTCATCCAGGGAGAGAAAATGAAATTAGAGGAAATGCAGTGATACAAAGCGTACAGTTTGACCGACTATACTTTCAAATCTCATGTCAACACACAGCACATTTAACTGCGGTGAGTCACAAGAAACAGTGTGTCACAGGTACCCTGCTTTGAGAGTGGCCTACTTTCCATACAAACAAATGCTCCAGGGGGAAACCGAGTGAGGGGCGAAACCACATGCGAAGAGGGGGTAAGCTGAGTTTGGGTCAAAGGTTAGAGGGACCAGGAACAGGAGTCCAGCCCCAGGGACGGCCTATGTGTATTAGGCACAGGACCGTAAGAGATTATCATGGTATTTGGGCAAACATTTGAAATAGAAATATAAAATATGCTCTAAAAGCTTTTATTTACAACAGAAAAAAACTCCACTTCTGATCAGCTTATTGATCATTACACTTTAAATACTGTTAGATATATATACATACCCATTCATTAAATTAGAATATTTTTGAAAAGTTTATTTATTTCAGTAACTTAGCTCACTAAATGAAACGCATGATATAGATTAACTGCACACAGCCCGATGTTTTCAAGCTTTTATTTCTGTTAATTATGAGGATTTTCTGCTTACAGCTAATGAAATACAACATTTAAGATTAGAATATTACATAAGACCAATAAAAAAACTTTTTTACTACAGAAACGTGGGCTTTTTGAAAGATATGTTTTATAGCTGCTTAAAGGTTATTTTCAAAAAATACTCTTAATCTGACAAACAATCGTCATTAGAGCACATATTCTAATTTACTGAATCTGATTGTAGAATAAACACCTGCTAAACTTGGTAATATTATAACCTTGCTTGAAGTGCAGAATATCCTACATTTTTGGTAGGATATTCTCAGATATTCTGCTGTTTATGCAGTAACAGTGGAAGTATATGACACTGGCTATTTGGCTGGCTGTTTCCTCGGGTGACCAGCCTGCAGTCTATTGCCTTACCAACATGCCTCTTGAGGTTTGAGAACTTAAGTTTAAAAACAGTATTACCGAAGTCAGATGGGTGGGTGGTTCTCGTTGAATTTCCACATCATGACTGTCAATGTTTTTTGTAATTGAAAATGTTTCCAAACTGCCGAATACGCCATTCAGCCTGAGAAAACGCTGGAGAAATGTAGCAGCATCATTTCAGCCATCTGGCCCGCAGCTCACAGCAACAGGTGGATGAATGACAAAGATGCCTTATTCTATGTTCCATACAATCAGAGAAAACTCTGGTCACTCCGGCATCCCTCTGGTGTCTCTTTAAAAGGGTTTAGACCATAGGAATGGTACAACGGAGCATTTTATGGGTTTTTAAACTTTTTAAGATATTGGTATATCTTGACACTGGTAAATGGCCTGTGCATAATATACCATTATACCATATATCATTTAAGAAAGGAGAGAACAATCTCTGGTGAGTTCCGAAATAAACATATTAATTGATTAATGAACCTGTCATTTTTTGGTCTTTCAAAGCATGTCAGATTTGAATGTCCATTATCCATTCCTACCCCTAGTATGACAGCAGCATAATGGTAATATTCCTGAAAACCTGCAACCCCAGATTAGTGGCCCCCATCTGGCCCCCCTTTAAAAGGTTTCTGGAGGTGCCCCTGGCATGCACACGACCCAAAGTGTTTGAACAAGTAAACAACAATCTGCATCCCCACAAAGAGCTCATCATCTGTTACTCTGTCATTGGAAAATTATTTATGATGGAATAGGCATCACAGCAGGCTAAGACTTGCCCTTTGACCTTCTCGTCCCCTGTGTACGACTCTCTCCTTACCTTCCTCAGTAATTTGAGCACATCGGTCGCCTGCTCGATCCTGCGCTCCCGGAGCAGTTTCTGGATCTCCTTGATCCACGCCACCCTCCTCATGTAGGGGCTGTGGTTGGCCCTGCGCAGCATCCCGGGCAGCTTGTCTGATTTCAGCATCAGAGCAAACAGAAAGTCCCCGCCAACCCGGCCGCTCCTGTCGCCCTCTCCGGCGCTGTCCTGCAGCCTGCGTCGCTTTTTGGAGAAATTCTCGTTGTCCAGGCTGCTCTGTCTGCTCAGTCTGGAACCCATGGCGAGCGGAGGTCGTTGTGCGGGCGCGTTTTGGGATGCAGCTGCGACACTGTTACCAGAAGGACAAACACATGACCAGCCCCGGTTCCGACTCTCCTCGTTGGACGCTGGTAAACAGCGCCGAGCTGTCTAGAGCTGCGTTGATGAGCTTGGCTGTTAGCAGACTGCAGAGCTTCAAAAAACAAATGAATCCAAACACTAGTTCACGCATCCGGCCCAGTTTTGTTTTCTTGGCTACGTGCGGTACGTGTGATGCTTCAGATGATGAGGAGCTCTGGCTGCTTCATCCTCCGCTGCTGTTTAGGTTTGTGTAACGTGGACCCGTCTGACCAATCAGAACGTGTGCTGCCTGCTGAGCATCTCTGCTCCCAAGCTTTAAATCCCCTTAGTACTGCTCCACAGCAAAAAAAAAACAAAAAAAACAAATAAAGCTGTCAGTATTCACGTTATTAAGCCAAGAAACACAACAAGCAGCAGCGGGCAAAGGTTTCACTTTACTTTGTGTATGTTGAGATCCTGGATGAAGTTTTATATCCGACCCAGGGGCCATTCCACAAAGTTTTTTTAAGGGGTGGGACACTAATGATCTTGAGGTGGCATAGCAAAACCAGAAGCCTGAGCAGAATTTCAGGATATTCTGGATGCTATCCTGACAAGTTGGCAGCAGAATGTGGAAAAAAGCAGATAAAACGGCATGCAATGAAGGATCCAAAAGAAAAAAACAAATACAACAGTAAACAACTAACTGAATAAATAAGGAAAATTCCAAAAAAATATTTTATGGTGCCTTTCAATTGGTGTGAATAGGCATGCATCAGTTTTGGTCTTTAAAACCTATTACAACTCTGGCACATGCCTTTGTAATAACTGGTGTATGAAAAAGCAAGAATTTTGTTCTGAAAAATATAAGCCCTTTTTTAATGTAGTTGCATTAGTAATGTGGAACCTACTTTTGCATGAATCTAACCAGTAAAATATGCTTGCTTTTATTTTTAAGGGTATTTGTAAGCTTTAAGTTAAAAGCCCCAATTAAATTCTTTGTTGATTGCTTGTTTTGACGCATTAGGAATTGGACTATTGTAATGATCCAATTCATATATAGTTGACTAATTCTTCTAAGTTTTTTTGAAAAAACAAACAAACAAACAAAAAATACAATAACACAACCACAACAACAAAATCTTGGTTTAAACCAATTAGGATTTTTGATTCTTCTTTAGCAATGAAATCTTTAAAACAGGATGACCCTTATTTTAAAAGAAAACCTGTAAACATTTCTGTGAAAGACCAGTTTCAACATTCAACTTTTAAGGACACACATAGTACATGCAGTAGTTCCTGTTTTTTCTGGAAGCAGGTTTGAGAGATATAATGCAGCTGCTCATTTTCTCTCAAAGGCTGAATAAATGGGCAGTTTAAAAACCATGGGTGGCATCAGACACTCGGCTGTGAGCAACAGCATGTTCATTCATGAAGAGTTTTACATCTCTACTTTGTTTTTATAGAATATATGATTTTAAAAATACCTCTACAATTCAGACTTTATTTCTCACTCGTTGGTTAAAATGTGGTGACCTACTGCTCTCTGTAGGTATTTGACAGAAAATTGTAATTCCTATAATTCCTACAACAATGGCAAATTATTGGCAGGCACATTATATAAAAATAAAGACGTTTTCCAATAAAAGTACTGAAAATGATGTGTGTAGGTTACATGCTTCAGATTAAATGCCATAAGGAATCTGAAACTTCCTTTGTAATAAATAAATAACAAAAAAGCAAGACTTTTATTTTGCACATAATCTATGAGCTTTATTTTGAAAGGCTAAACGAATCACATTTTAATACTTAGTTTAAGTTCATTAGTAAAGTACAACATAGTAGAGCAAAAAGTAAACCAATAAAAATAATGAGGCTTTTATTTTGAAGAGTATGTGTGAGATATATTTTGCTGGACAAAAATAATCCCTCTTAGATAACTTTGTTATCTCAGAACTGTTTAGACAACAATAAAAAAAACATAAAATATTGAAGGTATTATTTTCAAGAGTTTCTGTAAACCTTATTTTGAAAGTAATTGTTTAGTTCCATTAGGTAGTCAAAACCTATGATCCAACATATCCAACTGAGTATCTTGATTTGTAGGTTTGGTTGCCATAGTGATTCCAGCCTATTGTTGAAAGCAGGCGTGAGAGGGAGGACCCAGTAAGTCAGTATCTCTTCAAGAGACAAGTCAAATGACAGAAAATGCAAAGGTTTGAACAAGCGGCTGCTGTTAGCCATAGTCAGGCTGTTAGTCAGGCTGTGGTGCTTATTCATCTTACACTGTGATTTATATATTCCTACTTTGATTTTTGTAAAAAATATGCTGTAAATATACCTTTCCAATCCCAGGTGAAATAACATTACAGTCTATGGGTGGAATTTAATGAACTCTGCACTCTGGAGGATTGGACAGTTTGCCATGCTATGCTATGCTCTCTATTCATTTCTGTTGGACACCAATAAGTAATTACATTACAACTTGTTCAAACATGTACTTTTCCATATTAATAACAAACATGATACTTGCATGGCTGTCTGACTGTGGTTTGTTCCCTCTGAGCATCCCCTTGATGGTGTCAGTGATTCATGCTTCAAAAGAACTTAAAGTGTGTCTTTATTTCCAGCTATTTTAGCTGTCAGTTGGCCTTCGTACAAGCTGTCAAATTCTATTTGCTTCTGTCAGGACTCATTCTTTAAGGAATGTTTGTGGCCCAGGTTTTTGCAGTCACTCTCTGTCATATGGATCAGTATCTGTTTCCATGGACCTACAGAGGGCAAATAAGGGGCTCAAGGGGGGCTTCTAACTACAAAGTAGACAGCTATCACTAACTTCCCCCGCCTTTCCAGACTGATTCTATTTGTAGCTCCAATCCTTGTGGCCGAAACGACTTTGATCCTGGTTTGACCTTCTTCTTTGATTCAAGCTTACGATTATTTAGTGCTGGATACCACACAATCTGCTTATTATTTCTTCTGACTGCCCAGTGCCACCTATCTATGTTTACTAAAACCAGCCACCACAGAGACAGTTTCTTCCCCCAGGCTGTATCTCTGATGAACATTTAATAGAGTACCAAACAACTGCACACTGAAGTTGCAAATGCACCTTTGTATATGTTTATATTTGTATATATGTATTTAAGGACATAAAGATATATGCATAAATATATCTTATAACGCATAAAAAAAAAGAAAAAAAGAAAACCCAGAGAGCAATGTGTACCGGAGTCAAATTCCTTGTTTGTATGTATGAACTTGGCAATAAAGCTGATTCTGATTCTGATTCTGATCTAAATCCCCTATTGCTCTTTTCCCTCAGTACTGTATTTCTGAACAGTGATGTTCTTTGTATAATGAGTCACTGTATTTCGACATATTTGCACCAACAGCTCTGCAATTCTACTGTATTGACAAATGAACTTATCTTTATCTGACCTAATTCTCCTTTTTCCTAATTTATAAGCATTGCATTTTTTATGCAGTTCAGGGGTTGCTATTTTTTTATAAATTGGCCAGATATGGATATGGGATATCACCGGTATATGATTGCTAAAGATTATTAATCTCTAAATGTTTGCCCAAAATTCTGATCACAACACAGACAGTAGAACTGTAGTTAAAGTTTAAGAAGTTCTGAAAAGTAAGCATAAATATGTTTTTCTTATGACTTCCAGACCTGGCTGAAAAAAGCCTCCTGTGGCAGAATGAAGTATTACAAAAATAAACATTTTGATAAAGGAGTCTCTTAAGAACTTGCTTTGCTTGCCTTTCATGGCTTCCATAGTTTGGAGAATTGAGTAAAAATACCACGGTTTCATAGTTTAACGATATTTACACCAAAATTTAAACTGAAATGGGAATATGATCTAATTGCTTTCATTTAAAACAGAAAGACAGCAACATCCCAATGAAACTGACAACAATGTATTGATTATTAGAGTGATAGTTATGCTATCTAGAAGTCCATTTATTTGGATCATAATATGCAATGTACTTAAGCAAGCATTTGAAATTAACACAAGCAAAATCTAAGTAGTAGTTTTGAAGTGATTATTACACCTTTTTTGCCACTCTGCTCTACACAGAGTAACACCAGTATAAGAAGGTGAAATGAGCTGGTTATTTTGCTGGGCTATCTGCTGCTAATTGAATCACCCCAATCAGAGTGATGGGATTCCACACCATGACTGTCTTTTGAATAAAAGCTGAATTTATCTTACAAGTGAGCAGAAGTCTATGCACTTTCATTTAGCCTGCTGATTAGCAGTGTGCAGCATCTGGTAGAAAAAGAGAATAATCTGTTATTCTACTCAGTCCAACATTTTACTTTGATACCAGTAACCATCATGCCTATTCTCCAAAATATGCACAGAACCAATACCTGACACATTTTCAATTGGACAAATTTATCTGAATATCCTAACTACACAGTATTTTTCCTCTTTACCTTAATTATGCTTAAAAAAAATCTGGCATAAGAATTACAATCGCAAATTGTGATGAAATGATAAAACTGACAAAAAGAAGTAAAAATATTCTTGACAGAGCTTTAATATACTCACAATGAAATATTTTTAATCTTGATTCCCACTTACTATTAGCACTACATCTGTAAAAATAGCTTTCAAGTATTTTATCTCACTGTAACCTTATGATGTCACCTGGGTTACATTGGTTTGGGCTGAAAATCAATCTTGAATCACTGCATAAAAGACAGACATCTGTTAACTGTGTGTCTCTAAATATAAACGTGTTTGTATGCTGGCTTACATGCGGACCATTTGCCACTGTGCTCCTTGGACTTCATTTTCTAAAGCCATTAAGTTGTAGGGTGGAAAACATGGGTATGGAATAATAATGTTTTGAAAGGAAAGCAGAAGAAATCAGGTTTGTGAAGAGAGCACACAATTCACAGAATAGCAGGACAACTGGAGGCAACAAAGCATTCAAGCCTCAGTTGCTTATGGGGAATTGGATGCTTATCACGAGCGTGAGGACCTTAATTTTACTATGTTTTTTTTTGCACATTTAACCCTGGCCAACATATCGTGGAAAAACAATATTCCCAAAAGGAGAAAGTACAATACTTCTTTAAGTTTGATCTAACTAGTGCCACAGGATACATGTATCTACAGCTCTGTGAAAAAAGGTTACCCCCTTAGAGAAAAAATACTGGCATCTAACATCCAGCAGTCTGGAAATGGTTACAATGCTATTTCTCCGGTGAGCAACAGTTATCTAGAAAGTAGAAAGTCAGCATTTATCAACAAACTGAGAGAACCTGAAATATGAGTAAACAGGAGCCTACCAAAATTACTCCAGGAATGTATCGCCAACTCATAGAGGAAGCCAGAAAAGAACGCAGAACACCATCTAAAACACTGCAGGGCTCATTTGCCCATGATTTCATGATTCAGCAATAACAAAGGGGTCTCTTTGTTATTGCTGAATCATGAGATCATAAACACTAACCCTAACTGATGATGGGGATGGGGTAGTATGATGATCTGGGGCTGCTTTGCTGCTTCAGGACATAGACAACTTGCTTTAACTGATAGAAGTGGGAATTCTGCTCTCCAGCAGAAAATCCTGAAGCAGAATGTCTAATCAACACTTCATGACATTTTGCTCATGTGTACTTGGGTAATGCAGCAAGATAGTGATCCAAAGCGCACCAGTAAGTCCACCACTCAGTGATTCAAACAACATTTAGTAAAGGTTTTGGAGTGGGCTATTCAAAGTCAGAACTTTAATCTGATTAAGATGCTGTAGCATGACCTTAGACAGGAAGTGTAGCTAAATTAAAACCATCGTGCATCGTAAAAGACATATTGCCTTTTATTGTGATGCTTGATGGACATTGTTGCCACCAAGGAGGTATAGTCAGTTAGTATATGAGGCAATTACAATGTCACACGGGGCCAGATTGGTTTGGATAGTTTTCAAATAAAAGAAATCATCACTTGAAAACTGCTTTCTGTGTTTCACTCAGGTTATCGCTGTCTGACGTTTACATGTGTTTAATGATCTGAAATATGTAACCAATCCAGAAGAAATCTATGAGGGAGCAAACACATTTTTACAGCACTATATTTGTATATATTTTGTCATCATCTGTATATCATGAAGTGGTAATGCCATTTGAAAAGCCAATTGCTCATCATTACTGGAAAAGACATAGCTCATATAACTTATGGCTGCAACATGGCTCACAGAGTCAGCCCCTGTCATTAACAGAACAGCAGCTGACCATGAAAACATGTGACATCACCTCCTCCTCTGCTGCGGTCATACCCTAGCTGTTCGTGTTGCTACGGCCCATGATTAAATTTGCTGCTGCACGTACCGGAATAGAAGAGCAACCCACTTTGTTGTGCAAAAACAACTATGGCAAATCATGACGAGAGGATAGAGTTCACCCCTCCCAGCAACGTAAAAAGAAAAACTACGGTATGAGCTTCTAGATCAGGGATAAAAACATGACTAAGCCTGTAGATATTTAATAATCCGGTGACAGTCACGTACATGGAAACTTAAGAAACGCAACTGTGATCTGTAACAAACATCAATATGATTTTCCTGTTCTGCAATAATTCAGCTGTGACTGCTGAATAAACATCCCTGCTGTGGGAGTCTTTGAACCAGGGAGATGCAGAACAAGATAGCAGTGATTAGATTTAGACACAATCTGCAGCAGGTCCAGAGAACCACAGGCTCTGCTTACAGGGCTGATGCAGGTCAACAAAAGGGTTGTGCACTGGACAAGACACTGTGAAGGACTCAGTGTCTTATAAAAGTATTTACACCCCATGTTTATAATAGGGGATGGTGTGTTCAAGGTGATTTGCAGTGTTTTGCACTTTTTTTACATTTAGGGCGAAACATTCAGTTTTGGTCTTCCCTGACCAGAGCATCTTCTTCCATATGTTTGCTGTGTCCATTACATGGCTTTTGGCAACCTGCAAACAAGTTCTCTTATAGCAATGGCATTTTTATGCCAATATTTCATATAGGTTAAATGTGAGGAGTGTGTGACTAATAGTAGTCTTGCTAACAGACTTTCTGTTCTGCTGTGCTGTGGAACTCTGCAGCTCCTCCAAAGTTGCAGTTGGGCCTCCTGGCTGCTTCTTGTGATGAATGCTATCCTTGCCCTGACTGTCAGTTTGGGGTGATGGTCATGTCTTGGTAGGTTTGTGGTTGTACCACAGTCTTTGTGGGAGTATCAGAGTGAAGGATAGATAAACTCATATATATGCCACACTTTTCTGATAAAACAAAAAAAAAACCTTTATAGTGTTGATCTATCACATACAATCCCTATAAAAGACATTAAAGTAAGTGGTAATAACATCACAATATATAAGAGAGATCAAGGGGAACGAATATGTCTGACAGGCACTGTATTAGCTGCTGAACTTGGACCTGAAAATCACCAATCACAAAGTCGGGACAGCTTGGGTCTGTAAATAGATCACTCTCACCTTCACTTTAGCAACCTATGACAGATTAATATCAGAGCGAAATGCATTGTTATAGAGGAGTTGGGGGACAAACCCAAGAGTTTTACCCCAAAGAGATGAGAGGGAGGCCTCCATTACTTGGTTAAAATGTAACTACCTCAGATTTATACCACCAGTTTACCTTTTAGTTATGGTCTTATCTTCATTTAAAGGGTCACAAGTAGACAGAAGGAAGTTATAATGATTGTCATCCTTCAATAACTCACTATCCCTCATCTTCTCCCTTAAAACTCCCAGTCTGAGTGCAGCGGATGCCTAATAAGCACCGTATGACAGTGAGCTCAGTAAGTTCTGAAAACCAACAATGACACATCTCAGTGACTTAAGTTAGTCTTCTAAAACACCTTACCATTACAGCTGATGCTCACTAAGGCTTTGGTCTGCTCTCGTTCTTTCTCTTCTGTTTAATGTCTTTTATCAGCCTGTGAAAGAAGCACATCAAAGGTGAGAAAAGTTTTTTTAAAAACATTTGAGGTAAAAACATGTCTGTGGGGGAAAACTTAACGACGACTGGCCTAATCCACCTGAGCTGCAGGTCTCTGATTATTTTCTCAAACAGGAAAATGGTAGGGAAGTCCCTGATTGCTGGTCTGGTTGTCCTTCTGGTGGCTGCGGTGAGCCTGTTTTTGGGGGTCTTCATGGGCTTAGGGAGGAAAAACATGCCTCCCCCTTCAGACCACTTCTACTCAAAGGCTGCCGTGGCTGCTGATGCTGGAAGGTGCTCAGAAGTGGGGAGGTAAGAGTGAACACTGAACGAATTGTTCTGTGTGTGTGCTTCTTGTCTGGTAAGTGCATTCTTGTGTTTCCAGGGACATTTTGAAGAGAAATGGCTCAGCTGTGGATGCTTCCATTGCTGCCCTGCTATGTGTCGGCCTTTTGAATGCTCACAGCATGGGCATCGGGGGAGGGCTCTACTTTATAATATATAATGCTTCCACTGGTGAGTGTGTATCATAGGTCAGAAGATCACAACATGGCAACTGAAGGAATAAAAGCAAGCACTTCTCTGTCACTCCTGACTCTGCTGAACAGGGAAGGTGGAAACAATAGATGCAAGGGAGACAGCGCCAATGAACGCCACTGAAGACATGTTTGGCAACAACACTAAGCTTTCTCGTACAGGTACCGACTAACTCTGTGCACGCAGAACATTTTCCAGCAATGGATTACATCTTTGCTTTATTCTATCCTGATTAATCTCTTACAGCTAGTGAGGGATGTAGGGTCGATATATTCTAGTCTTCCAGCTGTCCATCTAGCTTCTTAAGAATATTCAAATAAAATAACACCAAGAAGACAATACATATAGATGTACAACAATACTTTAAAGTTTCTCTGTGTGCTTTTATTTTAATCAGCAATGTTTGAATAAGGACACGACTTGTTTCTGCATGACAGGTGGATTATCCATAGCAATCCCAGGGGAGATCCGAGGTTACGAGATGGCACACAAACGGCATGGCAGGCTTCCCTGGAAGGAGCTGTTTGAGCCCAGCATCACTCTGGCTCGTGACGGTTTTCCAATCGGAAAGGCTCTGGCTCATGCTATCTTCAAGAGCAAAGAGTCCATTCAAGGAGATGCCAACATGTGGTGAGAGGAAACAGAAAAGTTTACTTTGACAATGTGTTAATGAAATGAGTAAGGTTGTTATTTAAACAACTGTCTAAATCTGCGATATTTCTTTAACCCGAATGCTGGGTTCTGGCTGTTAGGGCAGGAGTTGTGTAGCTTTAAGCAAACATTAGGTCAGAACTTGTGACCCAGTCTGTAGGGTTAGAGAAGAGAGTAGGAGACTCGTCATTCTTTATTGACTGTCATTTTGAACTGTACAAAAAACTGGGTAAGACCTCCCTAAACCTCCTCCAAAACAAATGATTAAATAGTAAAATTATGCTTTGTAATAACATTGACAGTGGATTGGTTGTGGTAATGACTTTAGTTCAAACTAGAGAGTGAATTTAATAAATTAGCGTCAGCCTTTTAGCCGCTAAGTGGTCAGTGCAAGCTTGTGCTAGATCACACTTTTGGTCGTGAGGTTAGTGTTGGAGCTATTTATTCCTTATTGCTTTAAGTTTTGTTAAAATTTGTTTTTTTGGGTAACTTCATATTTTTGGGTTATTTAAAAGAATTATTTTGTAGGCTAATAATTATTTACATTTGTTTGTTTTGTTTCTGTTGTTTGGTTTTATAGGTTAGCCAGGAAGAAATGTGGGGCCATTTCTATAAGTAAAGGGACTGGTATAGGACCAGCATGCACTGAGGTGGGCCCATGTTTTTTTACTAGAGCAGGAGAAGCATCAGGAAACAATAGAAAATGGATCCTTGTGTATTGCTTGACAAACTGGATAAATAAACCGTAAAAAGCAACTTTTAAGTTTTGGACATTAGACTTGTGTATAAAATACGCCCATAGTGCAGCAGTGGCTTGTTGATCTTTGAATGTTAAATGTTTGGTTTGACAAAACACCACTATAGTCAATACAGGCAATGAATTAAATAATGCTACATTCTGTACATGGATTTTCATATCCAGACTCAAGTGTTTTTTATATCAAAGTAACATTAGACATTATGAAGTTGGTGAGTTGAGCTGCACAGTAACAGAGTAGTTAGTGCTGTTGCCTTGCAGCAATAAGATCCTTGTTACCAACCCAGGTGAGCCTTTATGTGTACAGTTTGCATGTTCAGTATGCCTAGTGTGCTATCACTAGTTCTAGCGAAGCATTTGGGACCTCTCTATGGACATTTTAGCTTATACCCACAGTCATAAAACATGCATGCTAGGTTCCTTCACCAGAAGCTCACCCAGCTCACAGTGCTGGCCTCCACCTGTCAGTGGATCACCAGCTTCCAGACTGATTGGCAACAGCAGGTGAGGTTGGGGAGGATTTTCTCCTGCACAAGAACAATCAGTACCAGTGTCCCCTAGGGATGTGTTCTTTCCCCACTACCTTTCTTGATGTACAAAAATTACTGCACCTCAGCAGACCATCTGTGAAGCTCCTGATGTTCGCAGATGACACCACTGTTATTGGTCCGATTCCAGGACAATAACGAAGCTGCACACAAATAAGAGCTGGATTGGCTGGACCACTGGTGCAGTCAGAACCACCTGGAGCTTTACCAAGACTTAATCAATAATGTGAAGAAGACAGTGGACTTCCGAAGAACACCCACCCCCCACACTCCCTCCCCGTACCACCGTGCCACCGTACCCAAGTTGAACCAGAGTTCGCACCCTGGAACCTCTCTCATTGGTGGAAACACACATCATTAGTTTGAAATCACATTCAGGAACGGGCTCTAAACCGCATTGGTGGAAAAAGGATACTTTGGATCACTTCCGGTTCCTAGGAACCACCCTTTCTTGGGACCTTAGATGGTCCTCACACATAGACACTATTTGAAAGAAGGCCCAGCAGATTCTGTACTTCCTGCGGCTACTTAAAGAGAACAACCTTCCACAGGAACGGCTGATCATCTTCTACACTGCCATTATCCGGTCTGTCCCATTCCCATTCATCACTGTGTGGTTTGGCTCACAGGTCCAGACTGCAACAAACAGGTCTGCAGAGAGAATCACTGGAGTTGTCCTTGCCTTCATTCAGGACTTGTACAGGTAAAGGGACAGGAAAAGGGCAGCTAACATCTCTGCAGACTCCACCCATCTTGGATAAAAACTGTTGACTTTAGACTTTTACTCTCAGGTCGGCACTACAGAGTGCTATTTGCAAAAACCAGCCGTCACAGAGACAGTTTCTTCCCCCAGGCACCTTCCAGCCAGGGTGGTCAGTTACTCTGCTGAGAAACAAAATAAGCATGTTTGCACTACCACGACCTGCCTTTCTTTTTTTCTTGTCTTCAAATAATTAAAAAAGTGGTTGTACATACACATATATGTGCATACTGGTCATTTTAATCCTTTATTTTATTTCCTCTAAAGGTTGTATATTTATAACTAATGTCGGTATGCTGTGAGCACTTGAAACCAAAGTCAAATTCCTTGTCTGTGCACTCCACTACTTTCTTCTCTAACCCAACAAATTGGCTCAAATGTTTTGAACTAAGGTTTGTTTGCAATTACCCAACTTGTATCCCAACAACATAAACCCAGCATTCGAGATAAAGATATAACCCAGCAGTATTTCATGTTTTGCTTTTATAGTACGACTGTGAGCACCCAGTATAAATAACAGTGTTTCAGTGTTAGTTTTGACTCATAATATTCAGTTCAATCATCTTAATTTATTATCTGTTCTTCATATTTTAACAAACAGGTGCAGATTCAGTATCAGACTTTGCTTTGTTTCTTCGACTTTGTGTCCTGTGACATAAATCCTCGGAGCTGTTCTTCTGTGTACTCAGGAGCTTTTATTCTACTGAGGCTTTGTGTACACAGAATTCCACATTTTTGAAGTCATATCTCTTCGTCTTTAGTGTTCTCTTTATTCAGACACTTATGCCTTTTGTTTTTTGCTTTTGTCATTTTTCAGTGAGGTGTTTTGTGACTCTCAAAAGAGAATCCTAAAAGAAAATGATATCGTTAGATTCCCAAAGCTGGCTGACACATATCAGAGAATAGCAGAAGAGGGCCCTGATGTGTTTTATAACGGGACCATGGCACAGAGCATCGTCGAGGACATCCAGGCGGCAGGTGCTCTGCTCAATTAAAAAATACAACCTTTAATTTGAGTACAATTTATTTGTGTGGTACAAAAAAGAAACTACTGTTTTAAATGACATCACATGTTGCAGAAATACTCCTGCTTTGTACAATCCTGTTTTGTCATATGGGCAGCACTCCGTTTTATTCTATGAGATTTCACAACGGTTGGAGCATACAGAGAGAAATCGTTGATTTCTTTTTGAACAATCCTCCTACACTGTCCATAGGTCTGGGTTTCTTTCTTTTTTTTTTGTGGCTGTATTCTAAACCATATTTCTTTAGAATATGGTTTGAAATACAGTGGAAGATGGTTGATTTTATGTCTGGTGAACCATTCCTTTGTCGATTTGTTCATATGTTTCAGATCACTACCCAGTTAGGACTCATTTTCAGTTTACTAGTAGAATCCACCCTTATTTTTATAAAAACATCTTGATGTTTCATAACGTTTATGATGCCATACTCTCTAAGAAGGTTCTTGGGGCCTTTGGAAGAGAAACAGGCCCATAGCATCACGGATCTTGAAGGTTTACTAATTACAAGTTCCCAAAAACATTACATGAATTACATTTAGTTTTAAGAGATTGTTTTGAGTAAAAATTGTGTCGGAAACAAATATGTCTTAGCATGGGATTTTAATAACTGTACTCAAATAAAGGGTTGGATTTTCTGCATTATTTAGGGTAAGATTATGCTAATGCAGTAAAAGATGATTTTATTTTACACCATCTAAGCCATCTTTACCAGGAGTAGCAACAAATGTGTCCATGTCTGTCCACTAGGAAACAATTTGTACAATACATAAATCAAGAAATATCAGAGTAAATACCATGAAATCTTTTCATTACTGCTTCATCTGTGTTCCAGGTGGCATCATCACCCTGGATGACTTGTTGGAGTACCAGCCTGTGCTGAACGAGAACCCTCTGAAGCTGAATGTTGGGGAATACACCATACACGTTCCAGACGCCCCCTCCAGTGGGCCTGTGCTGGCACTTATTCTCAATATAGTGGATGGTGAGCAGGCTGGCGGAGTGCTCGTGCAGCCATGTGGAAGAAAGGATGTCAGGTTTCCCTAGGTCATCCCGGGAATGTTTTCCCCGCCTGCTGTGGAGGCAGAAAACATTTGTGCTTGCCAGATAAAAAGGCACCCTCACAGCTCCATCTGTTGTAGCAGAGAAGCCGTGTTTCAAACAACAAAAAGACAACATTGGAGCATTCATTTTACATAAGGGAAAAGTCTTATGTGTTTATATAGTACAGAAAGCTAGAACATACCTATAGATTCAAAACTGTTGCAAGTTATAAAACAATCTAAATAAAATGTGAATATTAAATCGCAATCATGTAAAACCAAATTAGGACACCCCATTAAATATTCAATTCATTATTAAGAACTGTTACATATTGATATCTGATCTAATTTTCTATTTATCTTTCAAAATGAAAGTGAATTAATTGCACTAAAATAAAAACAAAAAATCAACCTGTTTTTGTTCATGTTATTCATAACCTAAAAATATGTTTTTTAGCTAAGGCAAAAGTTAGGACACCCTACCTCGTAACAGCTAGTGTTTCCCCCTTTGGATGAAATTATTTTAGTGAGACTCGTCTTGTAGCCATCTACCAGTCTTTGACATCACTGAGATGTAATAGGGGTTTCTTGCATGTTCAGCCTATTTTAAGTTGCCCCACAGCATCTCAATGAAATCAATATCTGAGCTTTGACTGGGGCCAGGACCTTCTATTTCTTCATTTGAAGCCAGTCCTTGGTGGATTAACTGGTATGTTTTGGGTCGCTGTCATGTCGCAGGGTACCTCCCCAAACCATGAGACTTACAGCGCCATCCTGGTGGTCCTGAAATGCTTTTCTCCTCACACACCTTCCATGAAACTTAAACATGTGCAGTTTTTTTTCTGATTATACAGGCATGCACTTTTGTATGAACAGTGAAAAGAGCATGTAGGTCCTGTGAGGACTTCTTAGGATTTTTGGAGACTTCCTTTACAATCGTGTGGTCTGCTTTGACAGTAAAGTTGCTTATATATCCAGAATCCAAGGCTTTTTTGATCTCCCCATCGAGCTTCAAGTTTACTTGATGTGGTACGACTGTTTTTAATTGTTAATAAATCTGAGGTGTCCTAATTTATTCTTAACCAGAAATAGATTTTTTTTTTGTAATTAATTCAATTCAATTCAGTTCAGTGTTATTTTTATAGCGCCAATTCACGTCGTCTCAAGGCACATTACAAAGTCAATTCAATCGAGTCATACAGATTTCAGGTCAGGTACATACATTCTAATTAATCTTAACTATCAGATTCAGTTTATTATTTAAATTGGTTAAAAAGTTTTTCTATCTAAGGAAACCCAGCAGATTGCATCGTATTACATTTTACGAAATGTTTTCTAAGATCTTTTTTCAGTTCGTCTGTTTGTATTACTTAATATTTTTTTGGGATTGTTAAAATGGGTGAAATAATTATCCTTATGTCCCAATATGTTAGAGAACCACTCACAGGTTTTCATTGGTTCTTTTTATTTTGAACTTTTTTCCTGACTGTATGTTTCTGCTGCGGATGTTTTGCAGGGTACAACTTTACAGACACAAGTGTCTCTACGGCCGAGAAAAAAACTCTAACTTACCATCGCATCGTAGAAGCGTTTCGTTTCGCTTATGCCAAGAGAAGCAGACTGGGCGACCCACGGTACCTTAACATTACTGATGTAAGCTCTCCCATTTCACGTTTTTTTTTTGAGAGGACTTTTTGGAGCATTTTCAGTTTCACTGGAACACATGGTCACCAGTGTTTGAGAACATCTCATCATCCCTTATAAACACTGCATGGTGTTCTCTATTTATTTTTTTCTCTACCACTGACTTGTTTTTCCACCATTTCAGCTGATCCATAACATGACCTCAGACTACTTTGCTGACGGCATAAGGAGTAAAATTACTGATGACACTACACACCCGGATAACTACTATGAGCCTGAATATTTTGTTCCGGAAAACCACGGCACAGCTCACCTGTCTGTCATAGCGGAGGATGGAAGTGCCGTCGCTGCTACCAGTACCATAAATCTATAGTGAGAGCCCTACATTTTCAACCAGTTGCTGATTAGAGACTTGATTTAGGTAAACAAAGAAATAAAAAGGTGTTTAACAGTTTTTTTTTGTCCCACAGCTTTGGGTCTAAAGTAATGTCTCGGTCCACTGGAATCATTTTCAATGATGAAATGGATGACTTCAGCTCTCCTTACATGGCCAATGGATTTGGAATTCCACCATCACCCAACAACTTCATACAGCCAGGTTTAAGCAAACTTCATGCTTACATTTTTTGTCACATTACAACAACAAACTTCAATTTGTTTTCTTGGGACTGTGTGCGATATACCAACACAGTGTAGTGCATGATTGTAAAATGGAAGAAAAATATAGGCCTACACAGTTTATAATTTTTTTTAACATATAAAAGTTAGAAAAATTTAGTTTGCATTTGCAAAAAGCCCCCTTTACCCTGATAGTGAATCCGATTGTCTTCAAAAGTCACCTGATCATAAGTGGAGTCCACATTCCTGAAATGTAATTTCACTATAAATACAACTGTTCTGTGAAGGTAACAGAGAGAACATTAGAGAACAAACAGATTCATGTAGACCTAGGAGCAAAGCAGCAGCAATTAAAAGGATGGTTAGATAAAACATATCTCAAAGAGCACTTTTCAATCTATCCTTCAAAAGACATCAGCGTCCACCTTAACTCACAGGACAGAGAATGAGAGCATTAATCAGGGAAGCCTTTGGATGAGCTGCTGATCCACAGCTCAGGTAGGAGAATCTGTAGACATGCCAACTATTAGTGCACACTTTTATTGCCATAAACCCTAAGGGGACACAGCAAACATGTAAAAGAAGGTGCCCTGGTCAGATGAAATCAATATATTGAATAATATGTGTGACAGCAAACTAACATTGCACATCGCCTTGAAAGCATCAACAATACACGGCAGTGGCTGCATCATTCCGTGGTCATCATTTTTGCAGCAGGGGCAAGAAACCTGGTCAGGTTACTAAAGAAGATGGATGGAGCCAAATACAGGGTCTTAGTGGAAGAAAACCTGTTAAAGGCTCTGAAAACTGGAGACTGGGGTGAAGGTTCACCTTCCTGCAAGACAATGACCCTAAACAGACAGGCAGAGCTGCAATGATGCCACAATGTTTTTTATTTGTAAAACATGTTGAAAAGCATCCGTCCACTTTACAATGATGCTCTGCTTTCTGTTGGTCTATCAAAGGGGTGTCTGACTCCAGTCCTTAAAACACACTGATGTCATAAATATTTTAAATGTCTTCCAGCTCCAACACGGTGGATTCCATGGCTGAATTACTGTACCTTCTCAGTATGTCTTTAGGTTCTGCAGCGGCCCGGTAATGAACTATTTATTTGATTCAGGTGTGTTGAACCAGTGGGACATCTAAAACATGTAGGACACCATATCTGGAGGACTGGAGTAGGACGCTCCGGCTTTTGGTTGTAATATGACAAAAAGAGAAAAATTTTGAGGGGTGTGAATATTTTTGCAAGGCACTGTAGAACCACTTTCTATTTCTCTGTTGCAGGAAAACGCCCTCTGTCTTCCATGTGTCCCACAATCATCTTTGACAAAGACAACAGAGTCAAAATGGTTGTAGGAGCATCTGGGGGAACAAAAATCACCACAGCTACTGCCTTAGTAAGTATGAGTCAGCCACTCATGTCTCCTCTATATTTCCACTCTGCTTTGTGCGAACCTTATGTTACATATTGTGGTGGAAACAGGTTATCCTGAACTCCCTTTTCTTCAACTACGACCTAAAGAAAGCTGTGATGGAGCCACGAGTTCACAATCAGCTCAATCCTAACATGACGGTGGTGGAGCAAGGCTTTGAAAATGTGAGTCAGGCATGGTAACAGCATACAAAACAACTTGAAAGAAAGAAAAAGTTAATAGTAATGCTAAAGATATATATAGATAAGCAAAAAACTTTCTAGCAGGTAAAACTTAACTGGTGCAAAATTGTTCTAAAATTGGTGCAAAGTTTTACAACAAAGTTTTTTTAAAAAGGCAGAAACCTAAAATCAACTTTCTCCTAAAGTAAATTTAATTCAATTCAGTGTATTTATATTGCACAATTCACATCAAACATGCTCTCAAAGCATTTCACAAGGCAAAAAAGTCAAATGAAGCTAAATACAATCCAATTTAGTCCAAATTCAGTTTAAATCAATTAATTCCAGTGCAATTCAATGATATAGTCAGTTTCAAATCCAACGAAATGCAGCCTAATTAAATCTTGTCAGTCACATTCTGTTGGTCATGTATTGCCAGTTGGTAAAATCATGGAGTCATTACTTTTCCCAGGAACTTCTCAAACATGTGGCAACAGTAGAAAGGAAGATTGTTCCTTTAACAAGAGAAAACCTCCAGCAGAATCAGGCTCAGAAAGAGGATCTGCTTTTTAATTGGCCAATGAGTACTTTTGTTGGTCGAGCAAAAAAAGTGCACATCAAGTCAATGGCAATAATAATGTCGTCAGTGGCCCTATCTAAGAAGGAAACAAAGAGACAGAGTCAATGGGTTGTGAGTGTTCTGTGTAAGAAAAAGTAAGAAAGTACTAGAAACAACACAAAGAGCACAAAGTCAATGGTAGAAATTGCTCTATTAGAAGTATCTTGCAGGAAAGAGACATGGTTAAACATGGAATCACTGGACCAGGTGTCTCTTGCAACGAATGAAAAAACAAAGAAACAGATGAACAATGGTTGTATGACTGGAAAACAGAAGGGAAATTCACAATCCTTCCAAGACCATGATAACATAATGAGGAAATCATCAATGTCAAAATGACTAATTCTAATAAAAACTAATAAAAACAAAAAAAGGTAAATAAATAAAAAAAAAAAAAAATTCTGTGGAAAACAATCAACTTCTGTCCATTATTCAGCATCCCTCCAGCAGGGTTGTTGGGACATTATGTAAAAGGGTTTGTTCCTTTGATTGCTTACAATGGATTCATGTAAGCTGAATTTTGACAGATTTCTATGTATCAAAAATATTCACACACAGCACGGAAAAATGCCCTAAAAACTGAAATACAATCAAAAGCAAAGTGTTTTAGTGGATTCTAAGTTTTATTGAATTCTTTAAAGACTACAGTAAGACAGCAGTTTTTTTTTTGAGGGGCTGCATTCTTTCGTATTTGTGTGTGATATTGATCTGTTGTGCAGAGTGTTCGGGAGGGGCTGGAACAGAAGAACCATGTAACACAAACACTGAGGACTCCAGACTCTGTGGTCCAGGCTGTGGTTCGGCAGGGAGAGCGTCTCTGCGCTGAGTCCGATCCCCGGAAAGGAGGCTATCCAGCTGGATACTGAGCCTCCCATCTGGTTCTCCTCTGCTCTCCCTCAGGGAAGTTTCCGCTGACACTGACAGAACCACAAAGGAAACTGCACCAAGGAATCAAGCTATGTTTACACTACAGAGACACTGCCACCACCTCTCTTCTTTTACTGATGCATGGGGACTGACTCAATTTTATGACCCTCCTTTAAATTATTTTAGTGTTTCAAAGAAAAGTAAGAAGTTGTGCTTAATATAACTCTTGGATGCTCGTCCAGAAGGAATTTCAAGAAGCCAAAGGTAGCAACTGGATCCATTTTCAGTATGACATTCAGTCATTAAATAATGCAGTATTTAAAATGAACTAAGAACACAGCATCTGACAAAGAAATGTTCTCTGGTTTCAAGAACCCTCTCAGTAAGTTGTCCATGTGGTTTTGTAATCTCTTTTGTAATGAAACGCTATTATACTGTAACCTCTGACACATTGTCTGAAAGAGACGGTCTCCTTTCTTGTTGAATAGGAAGAAAGCTGCAGGGCTAGCAGGTATGATTAATCCAGAGCCAGGACATCTCAGGTTGTTTGCCTGTTTGAACAAAATTGCATCCTTCTGCTGTTAGTTGATCCCAGTGGAAGCTCAAAATGTGGTTTTCTACTGCAACTCAACAGTGAAGCTACTATTTGTTGATGTTTAATATCGAGTAGAGGTTAAGTGAATGTATAGCATCTTCCAAAATAAGAAAACATGTGCAGATATATTTTTCTAAACATGCATTGTTCTTATGCTATGTTTTGTTGCCATGCTTGTTATTAAACATTTTGAAACAGAGATGTATCTCGCTACAGATAACTGTGTTGTTCCTGTCCTGGAAAATTAGGTATGATGATAAAAATTATATGAAAACTGAAGAAAAACAAAGAATGCAGCATATCATCACCACCATGACGCATGGTGGTGGCAGCATCATGATGTGGGGATGCTGTTCTTCAGCTGGGACCAGGAAGCTGGAGAGATGGTTGGAGGTCCATCTCCATTAAGATAACAATACTAAACATACAAATATTAAAATCAAGAGTAGAAAACGTATACAGGGCTCCTAGAACATACTCTTTCAAACTACATTTTCTAGATTTCCCCATCAGTGTTTTATGATATTGTAAAAATTTGCCTAATTGGGTTTTATCATCATTTTATTTTCACAAATCATGAAAAAACACAGTGCTAAAGCTGGCTTCCGATTTGTCGTTGTGGTAAAAGGTTATTTGAAAGTTTTCGGTCTCTGGAAGAACAGTAAAATATATAATACTAAACAATCTAAATCACGGTCCAAATATTCTGATCTGCAACATCTTAATTTCACAAAAATCCCCACAATAGGATTTGTTTTTCAAAAACAGTGGGCCCAGTTTAAAACTAGGAAGCTAAAGGATCAAGAAGCCAAAGTTGTAGTGCAATGGCCTCTTTTTGATTTTTGAAAGAGTGTTTATGTTTGTAACTCAAAACCAAAATGACCAGTGAGTTGGAAAAACCCCAAGCTGTGGCAAACTAAAGTTAAAAGTCATCATCTAAATATAAATCACCATAAAACAAAAATCCTTTATTTTTCCAGAACTTCAGATTTTTATCTTGATAATAGAATCAAATATCCATTTTCTATACTTGCCGTTTCCGTACAGGGTCGCTCCCCTGCGACCCTGGGCCCAGGAGCGACCCTGGGGGCAAGAGGCAGGCTACACATAGAATCCAATATATTTCGGAAAACATATTTTTTTTATACTTCCTATTTTAATTTTTCTATAACTCTGACTTTTCAACACTGTGTAGGAACCTCTGTAACGATTTTACAACCCAAGTAAGAAATTGTTGGTGGTTTCAACCCCAACTGCAGAAAAATAGTATCTCTGACTAAAAGCACAAACTGTGATGTAATTTTCCCCTCTGAGGGACACACACCCCTTTCTGCCCTGTGACGAGGCCTGCACACCTGGAGCACTGGTAGTCATAAACAAGTTAAAACATGTAAATCCAGGCACTAAATGGCCACACGCCTGAAGCTACGTCGTTATCCAAGGTTTCCACTGTCAAAGGAAGCTCTATCCTATATCTCTCTGGGATTTGCATAGTAAAGGAGGCTTATTTTACAGCAAAATTATGCAAAATAACTATTTATCCATAGACAGACAGGGAACCCAACATATTTTAATTTAAGACAAAGAATCAGAGGGCTGAGGAAGGAAGTTAAAAATATCTGTAAAAGCCAAGATTAACACAGATCTGAGCTGTATTATCACATCCTTTAGCTTCCAGCTTCATCAGTATTCTCGAGACAAACACATTCATCTTGTGGCCATCTGTGACATTACCCTCATTCATCAAAACACGGAGGGGAATTCAGCCTGGCCACCACTGTTCCTGATGAACTTTCAACACTTTTTTCCTCCGGGTTCCAACCTGGCCCTCTTGCAGAGAGCTTAATAAACCACTCATGTTTAGCTCAAACTTGTACCAGACCACAAATCCAAGACAGAATGTACAGACTTGTGGTCACGTCTCTTTATTTATGACTCCTGGCACTGTTTAGTTGAAACATAACTGCCATTTTGTTCTGTATGTTCCCCAAAAACCTCTTATTTAAATGTTTTGGTGCTGAGAAAAATCAGGACATAGCTTCACTGCCACCTACTGGTGTCCTTGGCAGCAAGTTGTGTCCTGTGACGAAGTAATTTAGCCAGTCTGAAGATATTGTGAGGAGAACGTCCGTCAGAGCTGCATAAAGACAGGGGGCGCTGGGGACTGCAGCTCCTGGTCCAGCAGCCTGAAGTTCATGGCACTTCTGTTGCTCTGTGTCGTCTGACCCAAGGAACGGTAGAGCTGTGCCTGGAGGTAGTGGACATCCCGGAGACGCTCCTTACATTTTAGCTTGGAGAAATAGGACGCAGCCTCATTGAGACTTTCAATGGCCAAAGCTGCCAAATGCAGATCTGCCAGGACACAACAAGAAGCAGAGAGTGAGACATAGGAACATCCAGGGGGCTTGATCTCTGGTACAGAGCAGGTTTAGGGGTTAAAGGTTACCTAGATGTCCTTGTCCTTTCAGCTTGAACCCAGCAACAGCCATGTGACAGCGAGCTGCCAGCAGCATGGCGCGGCCTTTGTCGATGACGGCTCCGTGGGCCAGAATGGGCTCCATGGCTTCATGAAGAACATTCAGAGCCTGCTCAGGAATGCCCAGCATCAGCTAGAGAAGAATACAATTTCTTGATTAAAGTCATTGGTTCAGACGAGTCATAAATTGCTTTAGTTTGTAAATTAATGTTAAAATAAATTAAGAGGTTGGAGTTGTGACATAAGTGACTCTGAGAGAAGAATCTGAGAGAAGCTGCAGAGAAAACCGAAGCACGTTTTACCCCAATGTGGTCCCGGTGCCAACTCAACCAGATGAAGAGTCAGAACATTTTTGCATTAAAAAGTAACTATTGTATACTAAGGTCTGGTGGTAATAGTATCATTTATCATTATCAGGGGAAAAATGATCAGAAAAATTCAGATTTAATGTGATGATGATGTTAGCAAACAACCCATTATGGTTGGGAGTGTTACTTTGTTTGGAACATTTTTATCCACGGTTGGGGTTTATTAAAATATTATTAGTAAATATGTTTACAGCCCCATTCAATAAATGAGAATATGTGTTCTGATGAGGCTCGTTAATCAGATCAAAAGTACCTTTTAAAAATAACCTTTAAGCAGGTATTAAACACACCTTTCCTTAGAACACATTTCTGTATTAAAATGGTTTAATTGAACTGATGTCATATTCTTATGTTAAATGTTCTGTTTTAAATAGATGTAAGCTGAAAATCATCATAATTAAAGGAAATGAAGGCTTAAAATCATCGGTCTGTGTGAAATTAATCGATATAATGTGTTTTACTTTGAGTTACTGAAATGAATAAACTTTTCTATAATATTCTAATTTATTGAATAGGTGTATTCCATATAAATTCTGTACTAATTTAGCCTATTTGATTATGAGTAAGTTTGCTTTTTAGAACTGCATTTATTTTTATGAAAATGACCACATCCAGCGACACATTTTTAAACATTTTCTAAAGTCACAACTTAATGCTCACCCTCTACCGATGATCCACACGGCCCTGTCTTTCAGTGTTTAACCCTTTCTCTCTCCTAGACATAGCTACTGACTGAGCTTTTACTGTAACTAACTCTCTGTGCTCTCTTCATACTCTAAACTTGAAAACTGGCTCAGAGTTTATCTGTTCCTTCTTTCTAGGTGAAACGACTAAAGGAGCTACATCCATTAACATTTACTTTTCCTTCCCATAGAAAGTACTCCTGGATCAGTGCTTCTTTGTTCTCTTTGTGTCTCTGCTCTGTTCTCTCTAACCCCCAGTAGGTCGTGGCAGATGGCCGCTCACACTGAGCCTGGTTCTGCTGGAGGTTTCTTCCTGTTAAAAGGGAGTTTTTCCTCTCCACCGTCGCTACATGCATGCTCAGTATGAGGGATTGCTGCAAAGTCAACGCCAGTGACTGTCCACTGTCTCTACATGCTCATCCGGGAGGAGTGACTGCTGCAAGTCACTGACTGGATGCAATCTGCTGGGTTTCCTTAGATAGAAAAACTTTTTATCCAATTTGAATAAATAACAGAATCTGGCTGCAGTATTCAATGATTAGGATTAATTGGAATGTATGTACCTGAATGTTGTGAAGTGCCTTGAGACAACACGTGTTGTGAATTGGCGCTATATAAATAAACTGAATTGAAATTTAATTGAATTTATTACTTAGCAATAAATAACTAAATTGCATAAAGCCCATTCAGCCCAACCATGGTTTATTTGGCATGAGCTAGAAAGATCAGTTTAGACAGCAACGACACGGTTGTTTATTTGCAGGCTAATTTCATTAATTTTAATTAGTTAAACTATACATTTAAATGTCATTATGGAGCTGCTCCTTCAGCTTTTTGTGAAATTGTTGCAGCAGCATCTCGTAAAACTGCTTAAAGTATTAATGTGGACTGGAATGGTCCGATTTTCAGCTGACTGGACCAAAACGGTCACTGAAAGGTTATGATAACAACTACTCTGTGTTTGTAGTGTGGATGGTGTCACTGAGTGAAGGAGACTCAGTTAGCTATTTGTAGCATCAGTGGGGTGTTTAAAAATGAAGACAGAGGAAGCACAAATGCTGTAAGAAGTCATTTAAAAGGGTTAACGTTTCAAATATACCTCATATAAATAATCACCTCCTACAGCAGGCTAGAAGGCTAGAAAATATTTTGAATGCTCGTATAATAGCTCCTAAAGAGAAATTTGAATTGGCATTGGAAAACTGACACAAAATTGACAAGACATTCCTTCTTTGTAAAAGGAGCAATGCCTAAGAACAAATTCCCTGTTTAACTCAAGTCTGTTGCAGTCTTTTTAAGAAAACTGCTGAACTGCGGTTAATGTGGCAACAACAAAGTGTCCTGTAGACTTTAAAGCATTAGCTTATTTCTACATTATCTTTAGTCGAATTTATGTATTCTGTAACTTTTAATAATTGGGTACTAAACCCTTTTTTGTGCATGTATTTATAACTTAGTTTTAGTGGTTTGTGTAGCTGTCGCGTAGCTTTTTCTGTTACCGCCATCAGTTCTGCGAATTAAATGCAGAATTACTGACTGTCACAAAAACAATTTATATTCTGCTTAATTTTTTGTATTTATTTGACAAAGTCTAAAAATGCACATCCTCCACTTTCTCAGCAGATTTATTCTACATGCTAATGAAGCTTGAATTACTCCAGCAAGTCCTGGAGATACAGTACAGACCAAAAGTTTGGACACACCTTCTCATTCAAAGAGTTGTCCTTATTTTCATGACTATGAATATTGCAGCTTCACACTGAAGGCATCAAAACTATGAATTAACACATGTGGAATTATATACTGAACAGAAAAGTGTAAAAACAACTGAAAATATGTCTTATATTCTAGGTTCTTCAAAGTAGCCACCTTTGGCTTTGATTACTGCTCCGCACACTCTTGGCATTCTGTTGATGAGCTTCAAGAGGTAGTCACCTGAAATGGTTTTCACTTCACAGGTGTGCCCTGTCAGGTTTAATAAGTGGGATTTCAAGCCTTATAAATGGGTTGGGACCATCAGTTGTGTTGGGGCAGGAGGTGGATACAGTACACAGCTGATAGTCCTACTGAATAGACTGTTAGCTCCTTTTTTCTTGCCATAATACAAATTCTAAGTAAAGAAAAACAAGTGGCCATCATTACTTTAAGAAATGAAGGTCAGTCAGTCCGAACAATTGGGAAAACTTTGAAAGTGTCCCCAAGTTCAGTCGCAAAAACCATCAAGCGCTACAAAGAAACTGGCTCACATGAGGACCGCCCCAGGAAAGGAAGACCAAGAGTCACCTCTGCTGCGGACGATAAGTTCATCCGAGTCACCAGCCTCAGAAATCGCAGGTTAACAGCAGCTCAGATTAGAGAACAGGTCAATGCCACACAGAGTTCTAGCAGCAGACACATCTCTAGAACAACTGTTAAGAGGAGACTGTGTGAATCAGGCCTTCATGGTAATATAGCTGCTAGGAAACCACTGCTGAGGACAGTCAACAAGCAGAAGAGACTTGTTTGGGCTAAAGAACACAAGGAATGGACATTAGACCAGTGGAAATCTGTGCTTTGGTCTGATGAGTCCAAGTTTGAGATCTTTGGTTCCAACCACCGTGTCTTTGTGCGACGCAGAAGAGGTGAACGTATGGACTCTACATGCCTGGTTCCCACAGTGAAGCATGGAGGAGGAGGTGTGATGGTGTGGGGTTGCTTTGCTGGTGATACTGTTGGGGATTTATTCAAAACTGAAGGCATACTGAACCAGCATGGCTACCACAGCATCTTGCAGCGGCATGATATTCCATCTGGTTTGCGTTTAGTTGGACCATCATTTATTTTTCAACAGGACAATGACCCCAACACACCTCCAGGCTGTGTAAGGGCTATTTGACCAAGAAGGAGAGTGATGGGGTGCTGCGCCAGATGACCTGGCCTCCACAGTCACCAGACCTGAACCCAATCGAGATGGTTTGGGGTGAGCTGGACCGCAGAGTGAAGGCAAAAGGGCCAACAAGTGCTAAGCATCTCTGGGAACTCCTTCAAGACTGTTGGAAAACCATTTCAGGTGACTACCTCTTGAAGCTCATCAACAGAATGCCAAGAGTGTGTGTAGCAGTAATCAAAGCAAAAGGTGGCTACTTTGAAGAACCTAGAATGTAAGACATATTTTCAGTTGTTTCACACTTTTCTGTTCAGTATATAATTCCACATGTGTTAATTCATAGTTTGGATGCCTTCAGTGGGAAGCTACAATTTTTATAGTCATGAAAACAAGGACAACTCTTTGAATGAGAAGGTGTGTCCAAACATTTGGTCTGTACTGTATTTGGGAACACTTAACTTACAAGATTAAAATATTGTCCCTCAATTTAGATTTGGGCTGATACATGGCAGCTTTTATTTACCATCAACCACTACCACATTGCAGGGGAAGCTGCTGATGGATGGACACCAACAGGTCTACTTGGTGTGGCTGACCTGAGTGAAGGCCAGATGAAGGATGGTCTCTGAGGCCAGGGACTGTAGGTGGTGCTGTCTAGCCAGAGCCAAGGCCTGCAGGAGGAGAGGAAGAGCCGTGGAGAAGCCGGACGACTCCCAGTGAAGCTCAGCGGTGGACAGCATCACTCTAGATGGAACAGGCAATATTTAATACAGGCTGAGTCCTGCAAACGATGAAGTAAGCCATTTAAAAACTCATGGTGGGCTATGTTTGGTGCTTTTCTATGTTACACTGCAGATTATTACAACAAGAAGGTATCCAAAAACATCATAAGAACAGAACCTGATGATTATCTCCGTGCATTTGGTCTTCTCACAGTGAACCTGCAGCTGCTGTAGGATGCTGTACGCCTCGGTGCTGCGGTTCAGTGCTTTCAGAACTTGTGCTTTCCTGTCAATAAACAAACTTTAACTACTGCAGCACAAACAGCACGTGTGTGAAACAGGCGCAGACCTGGCTGTCTGTAGTTTGGCGTTACCTGTACAGTCCCTCAGTTTTGTTTAAGGCAGACATAGCCTTCACAAGCGGCTCAGCTAAATGGTACTTCCTGTCGTTCATGTGTCTCTCAAACTGGATTTTCAAGTCAAAAAGCATCCAGAGCTGAAGATGGGATCAAACTGAAGTTATTAAACAGCTGTTTGCACAAATCACCACCTCTTGACTACTAGACCATGATCTAACATACTAATACCAAAGCTGAGAAAAAAGTACCTTTGAATGTTGTGTGTGAGGAGGAAACTGCTCTTTCAGATGCTGAAAAATCTCTGAAGTTGCATTATACAGTCCCTGCATTGAAAACAAGATAGATATGAGATCCAATCCAGTGCTACAGTCCATCCAGAAGCTGGAAAGCAAACCTGTTTAACATTTATCACCTATATTTACAATGAGAAGAAAGTACAGCTTCCCAAGTGAGTGTCAGAACAGAAAGCAGAGCCACCAGATGTTTCAGCGTGTTACCTGTTCAGCGTGCAGCTCGGCCAGGTGGCACAGAGCAACAGCAAAGGCCTCTGTGTTGTTCTGATGGACCCCAAAGTTAACCGGTTCCAGGCTGCTCAAGTTGAGAAGAAGCTGGGCCTGCTGCAGAGCCATGGTGCTGCACGAAGTAAGGAAGGGAGGTCACATTAAAGACAAACATGGGCTTGTTCTGATGTTTTTAAAAAGTTTAAATAAACTCACCACTGGCATTAAAATCATGACATTAGGACATGCAATGATGAATTTGAGCCATCATTTCGGGAAGCTGACTGACCTCACAACAAACAACGTTAATGACTTTTAAGAAGAACTTGTTTATTTTTTTCTAGTTAAATGTCCCTCCGCAAGTTGAAGGGAAATCACCCAGGTATTAACTTCATTCTGGGTGGATATTTGACTGCTCTCCTTACTACAGACCAGTTAGATGGGCGTTGTAAGATCTCCCAGTTTATGATGGAGCCGAGCGTTGAAGTTCCTGAACATAGTAACCAGTTTCCTTACATAAAAACCCACAAAAAATGTAGTTTAAGGTAAAACTTGCTGAGCTACAATTCACAATGTATTAGTAGAGGTTTCTGTAAATATTGCAGCCATTGTTTGATCCTCATTCTCCACTGGAAAAACAACCGTTCCAATGAAGAGGCCAAAAGTAAGTTCACATTTCTGCCCTTGACAAGTGTATGTAAACTTCTGACTGGAACTGTATTAATCCACAAATAAGACACTGATTTGTTTTAAAGAGAATGCTGAAGCGCAGGTGTGCTGGTGAGCAGTGAGCAGAACCGCCAACTGTGTGTTAGCGTGGCACAGCGAAGAGCCTGACCTCTTTCCGTACATCCTCCATATGGATGTCGTCTGAGCCAGGCTGATCTCGATCAGCTCCGACAGACTGTGCTTCCAGTGCAGGATCTCTGTGTCCTTCAGAGCGTCCATCAGCTTGTGCGCAGCCTTACCCTGCATCGCCCCCTGCTGGACCAGCGACTGAATGTCCAGAGATCCCAAGTACTACAGTGGAGAGAACAGTCAGACATGTTGGAAACAGAAATATTGATTGGGTTCCTCACAATAAATCATTAACACAAACAAAGGAACAACTGCATACACTGTATGTTTACAGAATAATCACTGATATGGAGCTGCACCTTTGCATTTCAAATATTTACAGTTGTCATAAGAGTGTCACAAGTATCTAAACCAGTATCTAAAGTATCTAAACCAGAACTGATTTGGATGTGAAATTCTTCAGATCTGACCAAAAGCATTTGACAACACAACAGTGACAAGTATGAGAATCATATTATTTATGAGTTAAACTGAGCATTATCAACATTTATTAAAATACTCTGGGCTGTGGGTTGAGGGAATTTTGTGTTTAGAGGTGTGGGAAAAGTGCAGACCACCCCTCACCTCCCATCACAGCTGCTGAGTGAAGTAAAGCCTCTTTCACACAAACAACTTGATCCGAACACAACTGAACACGTGGGCGTTATATCCAAAAGAACAGGTTGGTTTTATTATGGCGGACAAGGTCAGACACTTGGATAGGTCCGAACTGCATGTGGTGACATTGATAAACAGGTGGTGTGGAAAGGTTAATCCGGCTTAATCTGGAACATGGAACATTTTTCTGGAGTTGCTCCCAACTGCGTAAGAAAATGTCAAATTATCTTGTGCTAACCTAAAATATTACACATGTATCCTGGTTCTATAATTGCTGTCTTTTTCAAAACACGGATTATTTTATTAAATGTATACGACCCTCCTGTAATACAATTCTGGTTAATTTTTTTTTATATTGTGGTCAAAACAAACTAAAATTGTTTTATGTTCTGTTTGTGAATTAAATTTAATTACTTTGCAGCCTCGAATTCCCACTGAAAACGTGGAGAAATAAAAACATTTACCATTTCAATAAAGAATAAGAAGATAATTCAATTTGCATGGTTTAGTGTCACAAATGTAATGCTTGACATGGGCAAACACACAGTTGATTCGTTCCAGGAATAAATCAACCTAAAAAGCTCAAATGGTTGAAAACTGTTTTGTTGAAAATGATTCTAAACTATCTGCCTCACTTAGTAATTAGTCTTTCAATAAGACTCAGAAAATTATTATTTAAAGTTCTATGACCTTTTCTTATAACTTTCTTAGATCTAGACCGAGTCACAAACTTTTGTTGCACGTCACAAGTCCAGCCTGCCTAGGTTAGGGATTCAGATGCAAAATCAGCCACTGAAGTTGGCCATGTTCAATATCAGTGAGGTGTCAGAGGCACCCCAGATGTGTTGTTTGTGTTGTTTAAAACGAAACTATATTTTCTACAACATGATGAGGAAAAAATAACCTATAAAATAGCCAACACCACACTAATGAGCACATTCTTAACAGAAAGGTCATGCACTCACCGGCAGGCAGAAATGAGCAGCCATTTTCACTGAATCCTGAGTCAACACCGTGCTTTCAGATCCTTTCCTCTGTTCCAGCGTGTAGAGCCAGCTCTGACGGAGAAAACTTATATAACCTCCATGGCAACTTTACTGTGGAGTCATACCATAAAGCTGCTTGTTTTACCAGACAGTGCTGCAAGCACACGTGGTCATTGGACTCCTGGGCAATGCGGATAGCTTCCTGTAGAGTCAGGTCAGCCTGCTGACTAAAAGGGGGGAAACATCTTTGCATGAATTACATGTCATTCTATCTGTACAAACTCAGACGGCTGCACTAGTCTAGCACCCACTAGTGGCCAAAGCGACAGTGCAGGCTGGCCAGGTTCAGAGCAGCGTAGCGGAGACTTCGTCCGTAGCCCTCGTCTCCGTTGCTCTTTCCCTCATTGCCAGACAGGATGAGGCGGTCAAAGTAATGCAGGAGGCTGTGAGCAGAGAGGAAGATGTCCTGGACTCTCATGCTGTTCAGGTAGTTCAGGTAGTGCTGTTGATGGGAAGAGGAGCAAAGAGCTGCTGTAGGAGACACCATCACTTAGTTTCACTAAAGAATAGCTAGGATTAACATTTCCATGGAATGATTACCTAGAGCAAAAATACATTTTATATAGTATAAAATATAGTATAAAATGTATAACCCAATCTAACAATAATGTAGCAATGTTTAAAATAATTAAGCATAGATATTGCTATAGAGTGCTATAGCATTCGTCCTATGTCATGTACTCATGACAATGAAATACAAATCAGTTTATTTTAATTAAAGATATAAACAGGATCAAAATGCACTTCAGTTTCAAACTATGAGATGAGATTTTAATTTAATGTCAGCTAAAACACTGGGAGGTTTTAAAGGATGAAGAGGTTTGTTTTACCGCCAGGGACAGTTCCACAAGACTTAGAATAAACAGCCGCTACATTTAGCTGCAGTTTGTAAGTGAATGTCCTAACAGCGCAGAACATCATCGACTGCTATACTGTGTTTTATAGAGTAACACTGGGAGTAGAACAAGGTCATCTTAGCTGCTTCATTCGTCTGGCTATTTGCTCCGGTAGGGAGATTGCAGCTGGCAGGACTGCTAACTGCTTGTAGCTTGCCAAGTTTCTCTATTATCCGAAGTAGAGTGATGGATGGCGCTCCTTTAGTTTCCACGCCATAACTTTCCAAACAGCTGAAGTTGTTTTTCTTTTAAGCCAGGAAAAAACATTGTAGCAGCATAAGTTCAGCCAGCTGACTGAGTGGCTTAATCTGAGCTGGTGTCACATTAAACGGGCTTTGAACCAGGTTATGATGGAACATGTTTTAAAACTTTGGAACCAGTAAGCAGCCCATGCATACTTGAGAATGCTGGTAAAAGTTCTGATGGACCTCACCGCTTCTGCAAAGTCTGGATTAAACTTCAGCATGTTGTTGAGCTCTTCCTGCAGCGCTGCAGGCTTCAGGGCTTTGTTCTCGTCGTTCTTCAGAAGATAGGCCTGCAGAGAAATGTCCCTAGAATTAGCGAGGCTGCTTTCATGCTGCCGAAGCAGGTCTCTCTGAACAAAATTGTAAACAATATTTCATTTAGACTTTTTCCAGACTCACCTGTCTGGCAAGAAAGTATTCAGCTTGTTTTTGAGAGAGGGGACCCCGGCTTGGAGTACTGTCAGATCTTAAACACACAAACAACCCGACGTTAACAACTCTCTAAAATATCTAAGTGACGCCAGGAATTCATCGTCGTTTATTTTTGGGGAACAGGTGATCGATACAATTTAAAAAACAAGCCGGTTAAATTCCAGACTAAAAATGAAATATGAGTCTGAGTGAATAAAACAGCTTTGCTAACCGAAGTTCGGACTCATGCAGTGGAGCGTCCAGCTCTTCTTTGTCCACTCTGTCTCCCACAGTGTCCTCAATGCTGGTGAGGTCCATTTCCGAGTCATCTGCAGCCAGTGCGGGCAAACCCACCTGCCCATCAGTGGGCTTGGCGTAGTGACTGTGATAATAGTGCTGGAGGGACTTGTACAGTTTGTAAACCTGACTGAAAGACAGCTTGTTGTACGCCAGCAGCATGTGTCTCATAAAAAGACCTACAGAGCAGAGAAAGATTGTTGTGAAATGTAAACTAAACCTGAAGGACTGTCAGAGATCACGGTTTACTCACCCACAACGCTGGTTTTATGCGCCTCAGAATCAAAAGCAGAGAATGGAGTAGGGAGAGTGGAAAAAAAATACTCCATATCTTTCAGCTCTCCATCTGCCATCTCATGCAGCCTTTAAGGATTAGAGGAAACAACCTCAGCTACATCCTGCAAACCCCTTTCCCATTAAAGGACACTACAGACATCCCAGCTCAAAGTTCCACTTTTCGAGAATCATGTTTCCAGATTTCCCATCAGATTAGTAGAATAAAAAAACATACCTTTTCAGCTTTTATCATATGCATGTTTGACAGATTATCATACAATTTAAATGAAAACACATTCACAAAGTTTGATTTTTTTGTTATATAATACAACATAAAAAAAGTCTGAGAACCCAAATATTTTCCATACTTTTCTTGTGGGAAATGACCAAATCTAATTTCATACTTTTCATCTGATTAAATCAAGCAGCACTCCTGGCATAAGATGATTTCTTACATCCAACGTCTGGTGAACTAAATCAGCTTTAAAATGTCTACAGAGGAACTCCTACAGACTTAGAAGGTTAAAGCCAGATAAACCAGAATATGTTTTATAGAAAGTAAAGAACCCAGCAGATTTATGTCTTCAGCTAATCAGAACTGATTGACTGAGAGCAGGAAGAAACCAGTCTGATTCCTCTGGGCATCCACCAGTTTGTGAGCACTCTTATGTTGCACTGGGGAGCAGATGATGCTTTTTTTGGTATTGACTTAAAAAACACAATAACAATTTTTGGAAAAACAGATTAGTACTTTGGAAATAGTTGACTTTCAGAGTAGGTCAATATATGTAGAAAACAATATGCTCACTGTCCAACTGAATGTGTTATTATTACATTGCAGCCATAAATGGTAAACGGCCTGCACTGCACTTCCATAGCACATTATCAAGTCCGAGGACTGCAAAGCGCTTTACACTACAATCATCCACCCATTTAAACACACATTCACACACCGACAGTGGTAGGCTGCACTGTAGCAGCAGGCGAGGCAGGTGAAGTGTCTTGCCCAAGGACACAACGACAGAGACAGATAGAGCGAGGTTTGAACCAGCAACCCAACGGTTACCACCTGAAAAATACTCACATGGCTGCTTTGGTGCCTTATGTAAAGGTAGCCTCAGTACAAAGCTGTGTTCTGACATTTGCAACCATCAGGTTAGGGCCTTTTCAATGGAAGTTTTAGGTTATTTAAGTAGGACGCTGCCGGCACTCATTCTGTCTGACTTACAACGGTGCCAGTCTGAAGTTTAGATCCGTCTCTGGAGGCGGGAAGAGGACAATCAAATGCCACGTCACATCCACAGAATCTAAAGTCCAATATTCCTTAAATATGGCAACTTTCCCCTGGGGCAACTACCATCCTCAGGCCCAAAACGATTAAAGAACCATGCTGTAACAGTATGGTGAACATTTTGTGAGAATGCAGCTAATGTGAAAATCTTGCAATAAGGCTTGTCAAAGAAGCAAATTGGAAATCCTTTTTTTATTATACCTGTTGAGAAATATTAAAAATGACTTACAATGATTATTTAAATAAATGTAAACCCAATAAATAAGTTACATATTTTTCAGCTGGCAACTTTTCAGGAGAAGATTTTTAGATTTTTGTTTTGATGTGAAATAACGGTCTACATAACTCATTTAAGTCTGTGGTGCATTCGCATAAAGTTGATATATTTGAAGATTTTATTCAAGGTCTGCAAAATACTAAATATTATAAATTATGGTTTTCAAGTGGTTTTGTGGCTGCATATCATTCTTAATAAATGATCAAATCTGACCAAAAACATTATACTTTAAAATACTACACCATAAGATTAATTTCCCAACACAGCTTAATTGACTCCTCTACTTTTCAATCTAAAATTTAGGATGACGCACAGTATAAGCAACTAATATGTACCCTTACTAAAATACTAACATTAACGATATTTATCTTTACAACTTAGCGTACATCACTGAGTCAGATTGCACATAGTGAACATTCATAGAGAGGCTGAGTCCTGGGTGCTGCTGTCCATGGTACCATAGCCCATCACTTTGAATTAGGTATAATTTGAAAAACAAAGATGCTGCTGTAGAATAGTCTCACACTTAAAACACAAGTTTCATTAGTTAATCAAGACTATTATTTACTATAAAATTGTATAGCATATTGAAAATTGACCAGTACAGAAGTGACTAAAGTTTTTGAGACAATAACAGAGTCGGGCAGAAAAAATAAGAGGCAGCAGACCTGAGTTTAACTGCATATGCAGTCTGAGGACAACACTCCTCCACTGTCTTCAGGAACTGACCAAGAGTCAGGTCTGGACCCTGGAAAACGACAGCAAAAACATAGTGAACAACACACGCAATACTACGGTAAAACAAACATTGGAGTGAGTACGAATAATGAAATGAACCTGCTGGAGGGGAAGGATGAGCTTGTTCAGCCGCCTTCTCTCAGGCAGGGTGATCTTAGAGGAGGTCATCTCATACAGCAGCGCCAGCACGGAGATTTTGTATGGACTCACCCAGTCTTTAATGCCGAACACATTAGCATGGACCACCCCGTTAGTCATCATGGGATTAAAGTACAAACTTTCATGCACACTCGCCATCCTTAGGCGGTTTTAAACGGACTAAAAATTACGCTAAAGACCGCTCGGCATCCAACAGGCAGCTAAGAGAGCAAGCTAACTACCTCACCGAGTCCCGTTAGCGTTAGTGGTCTAAAAAGAACATAAACAACTCTGTGTTCATCCTAGAAAACCTCTAACATAAAAGCTTTCACTGGAAATGCGGCGATATTTTAACCTCGTAGCATAATATATGTTATCCTCCAAATATTGACACAAGTTGGCAATTCTGCTTTCAAACCACCCTCCTTCTGTCGCCTGAAAGAGACGTCATAAGAACGACAGAGATACGTTAGTGCGTCCGCCATATTGTGAGTGGCAAACGGACTTTGGAAATCAAAATAAGTATGCTCGGATATAGGACTTTTATAATAAAATACTAAGGCTCGCGTTTAAAGGATTTACACAAAAAGTTTTTGCTATATTATAATTTAGGCTAAGTTTTTTTTCTCTAGTAAATGTGATCATTGAAACAGAACTGAACAATGACAGCAAATCAGACTGATGTGAGTCAGTTTGCTCTACATGCTCTTTAACTGACCTTATTTTATCTCTGAGACTATCACAAAATGCTTCATTAGATTTAGTTTTAGCAATAAAAACTAAACTGGGTTTAGTTCAGATCATTTGTTTTTCGAAACGTTATTTAATGTACAACTACTGCTACTACTACTACCAGTAATAATAATAATAATGATAATAATCACAATAATAATAATAATAAAAAAATAATAATCGTAATTACAAGTATAATATTCTACCTACCCACCTACCTACCTACCTACCTACCTACCTACCTCATGCATCATGCACTATAAAGAGACACAATCCGACTAAACTTTTCCTGTTTTAAGTCAAGATTACTAAAATAATTGAATACAAAATACTGAAGCAGATATTTTCCTTTTTTTTATACTGTCTTCAAGGTCAGCTGTTTAAAAGGCAGTTTTACCAAATACTAAGGAAATGCATGTAAACTGAATATTCTTCCACAACCTTCTCACAATAGCAGAAGCATCAGAACTGGTGTAATTGAGTCACGTTTGGAGGCTTTGTTGCTCATTCACAACTTTTCAGCTCTGCACACAACTGAGATCAGGGCTTTTTTTTTTTTTTACTCAAATCATGAGAATTAACCAATCAGAGCTTACAAAGCCATGACATAATCATCCATAATCAACTATTTCAATGCATAGTAATCTTAGTGTCTTTAACTTATGTATTAGAAGTAAAAAAACATAAATAGAAAAAATCATAAAATTTTTTATTTCTTATTACTCTGGCTTGTAACAGTTAGAAATAATTTTGGTAATCCTAAAAAACCTAAAACAGGAAATTGTAGTTATTTATGCTTTAAACTGCCTTTTGCGTTTGTTTCCTCAAACTTGGACGCTGATTTTATGTCTATGAATATTTAAAGTAAAAAGACAACAGTTCCAGATAACAACTGTCGGACTAATGAAGACTCAGTTCGCAGCTCACAGGAGTGAACTCTTATCATGTTATACTTTAGCTTTTTTTATTTATTTCTTTGTTTTACTTTAACTGAACATCACGGTTATGATTACGAGTACGCACTGCCCTCCACTGGTTAAAATACGCAAATACATCTTCGCAAACACGCAACTATGTGAGATAGTTACACATTTTAACCATTGGAGGCCAGTGTAGAGTCAAAAAAAGAATTCCCTGCAGATAACCCAAAACGCCTTTCAAACAAACAGTGCAGTGTAAATCTTCATCTTCAGAGCTGTACATTTAACAAAAAAAAAAAAATAAATAAAATAACAAAAAAACTATGAATTAAAAAAAAACCAAATATTGATAGGATTATCAAGAGATATGAGCGATCTTAACTGAAATTGATGTGATGAGTTTCTCTGGAACAAAAGTGAAACTAGGTAAAATGAGACTTTCTGAAGGTGTATAAAAGTATGATGGCATTCTTTATCTCTAGGGTGGATTTGCCTGTTTGAAAAATATGTTCTCTGCACAGAGAACATATAAATGGAATGCATATGACATGACAACATAATTCATTTGGAAGGAAACATACATTTAAAACAAGTCTCAATGCACTAAGACTGTTATATTTTATTGTGTTACATTTGATCAAGTTTTAAGACGTTTCTTTAAAAAAATTGTCTATATATTTGTAGAATCATCTATGACAGGCGTGTCTCGCCTGGGCAGATTTAAGGCAAACAAAAGAGTCCTGTTTATACCACAGTGTTGATGTTTTCTCATTTGACAGATGGCTTCAGCAGTCCTGGGAACACTGGAGCAGGCTATTGGCTCAATAACCATGCAGTAGGGTTCTGTGCCTGTTGCTTCACACATGTTCCAACAATATGTTGGTCCTCGAGTACCGCTGGACTTGTCGGTAATTAAAAAGGACTCATACTTTCATCAAGGCAAAAGAGCATTTTCATTGCTGTTGTCTTGGCTTTTAGAGAATAAATGTGAATTTTAGGGGCTAAGGACAACATAATTTAAGAGATGCATGTTTATCTTTGATTGTACATATGCTATCACCAGTTGCATTCTGTGTATTGCTTTTAGTCCTTCTTTGTTTCATATTGCAGTCATTTACATTTGCATACTGATTTGCTAATGCCTTTCATGATAAGTTTTACTATGAGACGCCTTCTTCTTTTCCCCCAAATCCACCTCACGCAAAAAAAAAGTGTTGCTTAATTGACATTTGTGTTAGTTTGAAAAATTAAAGAAATGATGCAACTATTCCCAGAAGATGGCACTATTTGATTTTCATTCAGTGCAGACTGGTTCCTGTTCCCTCTCATCAGGAGGCAGTACCAGGAATTCTCTCATTCCTCTGTCACCTTCTTGTTGCTGTGAAGTCAGTAGACAGACAGTCAATAAATCCCGTCTTAGCTGATATTTTTTAGAAAAGCTTCGATAAATTTGCTTTAAATGCCTCTGTCAAGACATGAGTCATCATGAGCTAACATTACCAGCTGAATGACTTCAGAGTTGTTGGGATGTTTGATATTCGGGGGAAGCACAAACAAACTCGAGAGCAATAGATAATGAAATTTTTTTTTACCTTGAATTTCACATAAATCTGTTCATGGTTCTGTTCCTACACTTATTCTTACATGTCCATCAGTGCCAATTGAACACAACATTGATTGATGAAGGATTTTTGTTTTGCAGTCTAAAAATGTGATTAGACACAATACTGTTTAATTTAAAAAGCACATATTATTATTGTAGGGGTTTAGGGATTGGCTTGAATGCATTTATATGCTTTTTTCATAAAACTGTATTTTTCCTGTACATTGCGGCATGTTATGTCGGAAAAACTCCATGTTTTTTGGAGCGCTGCCTTCTAATGAAGTGAACAACACTCCTCTCTCTGGCCTCTGACATGAACAAGCAGCTGGAATATGCACCGAGGTTTAGATTTGCTACATTGCGTAGTGTATTCTTTTTGTGACAGCTTGAACCATTGAAACTGGTATGGGTTTTTTAATGTCTTGCTGAAAAAAATCATCCCACAGTTTTACATGTAGGAGAAAAGTTTAATTTGGTCTAATCTAACCAGAGCACCTTCTTACACCTGTTTGCTGTGTCTACATGGCTTGTATCAAATCCAATTCAGATTTGTGGAGTGCACAATGCTTCTTCCCATCTGTGCTGTGGATGTCTGCAGCTCCCCCAAACTTACCAAGGGCCTCTTGGCTGCTTCGCTGAATAATGCTCTCGTATCAGTTTAGTTATGTCGTGATGCTGTTTGTTCACTAATTTCCTCTAACAAACCTCTGAGGTCGTAGGAGAACAACTGCATTTATACTGAGATTAAATTAAACACAGGTGGAGGCATGTTAGTTTACTTCTGAAGGCAAATAGTTGCACTGGATTTTATTTAGGTATATCAAAGGAAAGGGGACTTAATTCAAAAACATAACACACTTTTCAGTTTTTCATTAGCAAAAAACTTAAATACTTAAATCCTTCCACTTCACAATTACAGGGGTTGGACTTCACAATTACAGGGGTTGGACAATGAAACTGAAACACCTGGTTTTAGACCACAATAATTTATTAGTATGGTGTAGGGCCTCCTTTTTGGGCCCAAAATACGGTCAACGTCTTGGGAAGGGACATTAAAAAAAGTCCTGCCACAGTGGTCAGAGGGTTTTAAAGCCATTCTTTGTGCAGGGAAGGGGCCCCGGGGTCACTACGTGATAATGGGTGGGGGAAAAAAATTTTTCCCAAAACGCCCCTTCCAAAAACCCCAAAGGGGCCCCAATAATAATCGTTCACATTGTCCCAACGCCCCCAAAGATTTCCCACCTTTGAAACCGACGTTTCCCCATTGGCAGGGATTTGGCCCCAAAGGTTGGCTATAGCAGCCCCCGGCCCCGTGTTTTAAATTTTGACCCCTGGGGAGCTCCCGACGGACAGGTTCCCTGGGGAAAAACAGGAGAGTTGAGGTGTACATTTTAATTTCCCGTGATTTGGGCAGCCGTGGTTTAGTTTTTTTTGGGTTTGAAAATTCCGAGTTAGCATCCCCGAAACATCCCCTTTCAGACAGCTTTCCCCCTTGCGTCCAAAATTTTTAATCCCTTTTGGATGTTTTCGTCCTTTTTTGGGGTTATGGCTGAATTAACCCTGGAAAACCGTGGCTCTTGATACATCACAAAGACTTGCTGTCTTGGTCACAGATGCCCCCAAGCAAGCTTGCCCAAAAAAACAATTTGTCCCCCTTTGAAAACTCGGGGTATGTCAACCCATTAATGTTGTTGTCTTTTTTCAAATTTTTGAGCAAAAACTGTGCTCTTACCCTGCTAATTGAACCTCCACACTCTGCTCTTACTGGTGCAATGTGCAATTAATGAAGACTGGCTACCAGGCTGGTCCAATTTAGCCTCCCACACTAAAATGACAGGTGTTTCAGTTTCATTGTCCAACCCCTGTATGTGCTATGTTGCGCTTGTTACAATCACAATAAATCACAACAAAGTACAGCAAAATTTTATACTAGTTCAATCAAAACCCACTTCTTTTAAAGCAAAAGGATCGAATTGTACTGCAGAACCCTTTTAAGCGGGAAAATTTTTTTAAGTTTTTTTTTTCATTTTTTTTTTTTTAGTTCTTAAAAAATTAAAATGTTCACATTTACACACATTAGCCTATGTTCTCTGATTACGTCTGTTACTCGTGTTTTTCTCTTTTCTACAAGATTTCTCTGTCACCATTAAGTTTGCCCCTTATTGTAATCGAGTCCAAAACCTCACAGTGCAGTAACTTTATTCCATTCCTCTGTCGCAGTGTCAATAAAAAACATGATTTACATTGACATATTCTATTTTCAAGCCTATTCATTTCAAGGACTTTGCTTAACATATTTGTACAGGGATCTTGCTTAGTCTTTCTTTTGAAGCGGACTGTACATGGGGAGTTTTCCCCCACTGTTCACTGTTTCTGACTCTTAAAGTCTGTGGAATATGGATTACCAAAGATAAACCTATTGCACCCGAGAAATGACAGACCTCTGTGTACGATGACCCTGAGTCAGCCTCCTGCTGCTTACTTACTGACTCTAAATGGATTAAGTTGTCAGCTGGACGGCTCATCCTAGATTTTTAATATCCAGGCTGAGGTATATCAAGGAACCGTCTGCCAAGTGGTATCAAAGGGATTTATTTTGGCTTTATTGCTACTTTCTCCCTCCACCTTCTTATCAGCTGTAAGGTATGGTCATGCCCTCTGTGATTCCTTCAGGATGTTTCCACTGTACATCAAATAGACTCTAAGAGGAGAGAATTGAATCCCAAAACTCAGGAGGGAAGATAATGTGTTTTAATTTAAATTTATTGGTGCAGAAAGTAATAAGAAAAAATCAAAGCCATTGCTGCATTTACTACTTGCTAATCCAATTTTTATGTTTTGGACGATTTCCATAAGGAAGACCACCTTCAGCAAGACCCAGACCCATAATAAATCCTACAGTCTTACAGAAAGTGATGTAGATATGTACAAAAATTTTTATGTTTATTTGTTTTTTCTCCGGCAGGTTTCATGAGGTTTGTCTGGGGAATGCTGTGTAATCAACAAACAGACAAACAAACTGTCGGATCACATATCCCCTTCCCTGCTCCCGTTTTGGCTGGGCCAAGAAGGCAAACACAAACACAAAAGAATCAAGAGGGTTTAATGGATTTTTCAAGAGAAACAAAACTGACCAGATTATTGCAAACCTTATGTGAAAGAACATATTACACCGTAAATGACACACATCTCGATATTGGCAGTAACCATTCAGTCACTTTACAGGGGTTACTTCTAGGTCCTGGGGATATTCTTTACTTATTTTGTTCATGGGGATGAAGAACTGGAGGCAGTATATGGGCTGAAGAGCAGAAAGAAGCATCTGTGTGTATGTGTGTGTGTGGGTGTGGGGGGCATTACTGTTCTCGACCCAAATGTGTTTGGTTTGCTCAGCCTGTTTTGCTTGTGCTTCTTTCTGTGTCTGTGTGGATGTTTGTCTGAGCGCAATGTACCAATGAAATATCTTCATTTTCTTTTGAAAACATAACAACATAATTAAGCTTTTATTGCCCAGATATTTGTTTCTTGTTTACACAGTTTCCTTGAAATTAAGAATAACAGTCCACACATTCCAAAAACAGCATTTTATCAAAGATTTTGACAGATTTTAAACCCACAAACCTTAAGGTATTTAACTGGGATTTTATGTGAGACAAGAAACAAGAAAGCACATACAGTTTAGCCCAACCTAATTCACCCCTCTGGAAGATTTTCTGTTAAAGTAAATCTTTTAGCTTAACCAACATTTTTCTTCTGGTTGGAACTAATATTAACATTTTCGAGTGGCCCATCCAGAATCCTGACTTGAATCTAAAACAGAATCTGTAGTGGGAGCTAAACATTAGGGTGATGGCAAGAAGGCCTCCCAACCTCAAAGACTTGGAGCTCATCACCAAATATATATCATCATAATACCAGTGGAAACATGCAAAATGCTGGTGAGCAGTAATAAGAAGGGTTGATGTCTGTAATACCAATAAACATTTTCCATTGATTATTGACAAGGGTATAAACACTTTTTGACATGTCATTTTTGAATAAAATGTAAAATAATTCAAAAAATATATCTTTTTCAAAATTGATACTCCTTCTGTTTTATTATCCTTTAAGAGATGGTTGTCTCATTTGCTATCAGAAACTATTGTTGAATGAAAATATTTTTAGATGTAAAGCTGCAAGGCGCTGGTGTAGATTCTCAGTCATCCATGGCATGACAATCGGAAGTGCTAAAGTAGAAGGCAACTGGAAAGAAGTCCAGTTGCCTTCTGCGTATGGACCTAGGAAAGGCACAAGTTGTAGAAATAATTTTGGGCTCAAACAGTTTTTGTGAAGTGTAAGAAAAGATGTTTTCTAAAATGTTACAAATACAAAAAAAAAATTGCACTCAGCCCTTCTAAGTTAATAGTTTGGAGATAATCTCTTGTTGCAATGATATCTTCAAATCTTCATCTTGAGACGGAATTTTTGGTCAATTCTTTGCATAATAGTTTAAGCTCAGTCAGATAGGATGGAGAGTGTTTCAAGTGTTGCCACAGATTCTGAATTGGGTCTGGACTTTGACCGGACATGTCTAACACATGGCTATGCTTTTATCTCAACCTGCGTTTACAAGCAACTTCAAAAATATGTTTATTTAGAAGCAGTTGTTTCTTTTCGACCAGTCAGCAGCTGCTACTAACAATGTTGGAAACCCAACAGGTGAAGAAGCAAAAAATACTCTTCTCCTTTTATTTTTAAAATTGATGCAACAAGATATATCAGTTTTAACTACATGTACTGCAGTCAACTGATCAAAAACAAAATTATTTCAATGGGACTATGTCCAATTAATTTGTGAATATTTCCTGTCATGAAAAATCTCAAGGATACCTGTATCCAGCTCCCACGCACAGATCTTCACTATTCTTGTCTCAAAGAACTCAGGGTAATTTATTTTATACATCACAAAGTCATTTATCACCTTTAAAAAGTGACAGGAACAAGGCAGCAGCAGAGGCTGCAGGATTCTCTGCTGAAAAGAGATTGGTCTGATTAGTTTCCATCGTGCCACTTTATATTGGGGCAAGAAAGCAGTAAGGCTGCTTGCTATGCAGTGCGCATCAGCCCAGGCATTAATGGAGCACGCAGGACTGTTTTCAAAGTAACTGTTAAAGGTACAGTCTGTCAAAGTTTAACAAGCAGTGATATGTAGTTGTAAAATAGGAGCAACCATCTTAAATGCTGCTCACCCACTATCTAGGATTGCCAGATCTTGTGAGCATGAAGCATGATTTATCCATGATGGCTAAAGATGCTGACTGCTCTCCATGGACACCTTGCAGAACAAATAGGCTACCTGCTAATGGACAGGACCTACCCAGAGGGGTTGACCCAAGGCTAATCAGTCCTGGTCAGGACAGACATTCAGCAGTCGACAGTTACACCCAACTACTGTGCTGCTTGTACTGGGTGGAAGCTCATCTTCATTGCAGTTTTACACAACAGGATAGATGTTTTGTTTAATTTAAAAATGTAAGAAATTAATAACTGTCAGTGAGAAAGATGCCCCGCAGTGAGTATTTGGGGTTTTACCTTCCCTGATCATCCTCCTCAGTGTGTTTGGTGGCTTAAAATATGTCCTTGTCCTGCTCTGTTTGTCACACTTCAACAAATATAAACTTGTCAATTATCATCATGATATGGGGATAACAGGAGAACATAGGAAAACATGGGTAAATAGCTATTTTCTTAAAAAAATAATGAAGACCAGTTGTGTCTTACTTTTTTGGCATGCTCTTTATCTTTCCTAGTTTGAAGGCTGGCTAGCATAAACAGGCCTCTGTGTGACATCATATTCATACCCCAGGGGAACCAGAATACATGGATCACTAATTAAAGGTTCCCAGACAAACTACTAATTAATAAATGTTCCTGTTACAGTTATTTTATTGGAATTGTTTGAGGTACCAATAGGTAAAGCAAATCTCTTTTAACATTGGTAATGATTTTTTTCTCCACTGTATAAATGCATCCAAAA
>JAHHUM010002769.1:0-124152 GCA_036173005.1 Crenichthys baileyi | reverse complement strand
TGAAAAAAATTGGCATGGCATATGTTATATTTTTAGGGATTCCCTATGAACCCCCTAAAAAGTTCAGAAAAAAATATTCCCCCAAAAAAGTCAGTATTAGTGAAATGACTTCACAGTGTGCAATCTAAGTAAATGATCTGTCAGGATTCCCACATTTTCTAAAAGGGCCCCCAGGGGGCTACAACCCCAAAAAAAAAAAAAAAAAAAACAAAAAAAAGGAAAAAGAGGAAAAAAAACAGACCTTAAAACCAAAGAGCTCTCAAAAACATGTCAGGGACAAAGTTGTGAGAAGTTTAAGTCTAGGTGTGGGTATAATCCAAATCTTTATCGTTCCCCCAGAGCACCATCAAATCCATCATCTTTAAATGGAAAGCACATGATACCTCAACAAACCTGCGGAGAGAGAGCCGCCCACCAAAACCCATAGACCAGGCAAGGAGAGCATTATTCAGACAGGCAGCACAGAGACCAAAGGCAACCCTGAAGAAGTTTCAGAGGATCACAGCAAAAACTGGAGTATCTGTCCATAGAACCACAATAAGTCATAAACTACATAGAACTGGACGCTATGGAAGAGTGGCCAGAAAAAAGCCATTACTTAGTGTTAAAAATAAGAAGGCATGTTTTGAGTTTGCCAAAATGCATGTGTGGGCGCGGCACTGGTGGTGTAGGGGTCAGCGCATGACCACATATAGAGGCTATAGTCCTTGAAGCTCCCGTCCCAGGTTTAAGTCCCGGACCTGGCAACCTTTGCCGAATGTCTCCCCCTCTCTTGCCCCTCCTTCCTGTCTGCCTACTATCAAAAATAAAGGCCTCTAGTGCCGAAAAAATTATTAAAAAAAAAACCAAAACACATGTGTAGGGATGTTTTTCAGTGGCAGCAACTGGGAAACTGGTTTGAGTCGAGAGAAAGACTGATGGTGCTAAATACAGGTTTATTCTTGAATAAAACCTGTGTCAATGCCTGTGATTTGAGACTGGCACAGAGGTTCACCATCCAGCAAATCAATGACCTGAAGCATACTATTAAAGCAACACTCAAGTGGTTTAAGGGGAAACATTTAAATGTGTTGAAATGGCCTTGTCAAAGTCAAAACCTCAATCCAATTGAGAATCTGTGGTTAGAGTTGAAGATCGCTGCTCACAAGTGAAAACCATCCAACATAAAGGAGCTGGAGCAGTTTTGCCTTGAGGAATAAGCAAAAATCTCAGTGGCAAGATGTGGAAAGCTCATAAAGACTTATCCAAAGCGACTTGTAGCTGTAATTGCTGCAAAAAGGTGGCTCTACAAATTACTGACTTTAAGGGGGGATGAAAAGTTATGCAGACTAAGGTCTTCTGTTACTTTGTCCAATTTGTTGTTTGCTTCACAATAAAATAAATACATCTTCAAAGTTGTAGGGGTGTTCTGTAAGTGCAGACTCTCAAACAATCCAATTTAATTCCAGGTTGCGAGGCAACAAAACATAAAAAAATGTCAAAGGGGGTGAATACTTTTGCAAGGTACTGTATGGAAAGGTACAGTTTAGAATGGTTAATGCTTCTGAAGTATCTACAACCTTGCATAATTATTCTATGTACTTTATCCGTATAGTACCCTTATTTTCATTTTCTTTCTCACTCTATTCAAGAAATTAGTTCATATTTAGCTTTACATCTTTTAGAATTTTTTTGTCCACCTACAGCGCTATCAATAAAAAACAATACACCAAAAAAGAACCATAATGTTGTCCCAACAGGATGCAATGAGCATTCAGCTGCGTTTTTTATGTTGTAGATCTAACCACCACACAGCAGCTCTTACACACAATGAGAGCAATCAACAAAAAGCCTGGCTCATGCAATCACATGTGTTACATTGGTGGGCTTTAAACTGCAATCTTCTGCTGAGTTGATCTGAGATGGAATGGGTATCATTCAGTGAAGCCTCAGTGATGTCATGGCTACAATGCTGTGGATGAGGGGTTTTCCTCATTTAACACCAACAGGGGGCAATGTTGTTCTGTCAGTAAACCAGTCTTGTCAATGGGAGACTCCAGTGCAGAAACATATCTGGAGTAGAGAGGATTGTCTGACAAAAGAAAAATAAATAAATAAATAAAAAGAAAGAAAACAAATGAATAAAACCACTAGAGGAGATAAGTCTTGGGCAAAGCCAAATGACTTTAGGCAGTTTCATTTTATCCGCTAAATCAGATTTTATGCTGAAATTGTTCAATAATTAGGGAGTACAGTGAGACTGTCGTAAATGTCAGAGCAGATATATCAGCACATGCTATCAGACCCCAGTACAGTCCTGCAAAATACTGTGCAAGTCTTTCCAGGGACATGGCTACCCTGAACTCAGTGCAGTAGGCTACTCCCACCTACATTAAATCTGTTTATTGAAAGATTGCAAAACGTTTCCTTATTTGTGCATATATGTGTGTACACCTTTGTGTGCGAATTCATGATTATTAGGTTGCTGCATACACTGTTAAAACCAGATATTTTAATTAACATTTTTTCTTACACGCATTAAGACTAAACTTTTTCGTGTTTGAAGTAAGGTAGGGTACACATTTTATGTATTAGCTAATTGTCAGAATAATAAAAGAGAGAAGATTTTAGAAACTTTCTTTAAATTCAGAAGACTATCTACATTTCCTTATTATTTTATAGTTGTCTTTTAAGTATCCTTCTACAAACTTCTTACAATAGACTTTCAGGAATTGTTCCCTTTTCCTCCTTACAGAACTGGTGTAACTGAGTCAGGTTATTAAGGCTATTTCACATACATCTTTTCTATCGGATTGAGATCAGGACTTTGTAATGGCTACTCCAAAATACTGACTTATCCTTAAGTCAGTATTACTTAAGTATTACTTAATTAATTAAGTAATTACTTAAGTAATACTTAAGTAATACTTAAGTAATCCTTAAGTATTACTTTGTAATGGCTACTCCAAAATACTGACTTATCCTTAAGACTCCTTGTAACTAATTTGGTGGCATGATTAGGATCATTGTCCATTTGTGCCCAAGGTTTATCTTCTTGTTTTGAGATGTTGCTTCAATGTTTCGACATAATGTTCTTTTCTCATGATACCATGTATTTTGTAAAGTACACTAATTCATCCTGCAGCAAAACACGCACACAATATAAAAATGCCATTCCCATGTTCACAGTTAGTGTTCTCAGTATTGCAAGCATCTCACTTTTTTGTCCAAATGGAACATTGGTTATCATTGCTAAACATAAGTTTAGTTTCATTACACCATAGGACTTAAGGTCTGTGTCCCTAAATGCATTTGCAAACTGTAATCTGGCTTTTTAAGTTATTTTTGGAGTAATGACATCTTCCTCTCTGAGTGGACTTTCAGCCTGTACTGTTTTACTGTAGATAATACTCTCTTACTAGCCTCAGCCTTCATCTTCACAAGGTCTTTGCTCTAGTTCTGGGGTTGATACGCACATTTCACACCACAATACATTCATTTCCTGGACAATGAACCTGAGTCCTTCTTGAGTGGTTAGATGGTTGGACATTCCAATGCGGTATACTTGAAACAGTTTGAACAGATGAGTGTGACATCTTCAGTCATCTGGAAATTGTAACTAATGCTAAACCAAGGATCCACAATTATTTTCCTGATATCCAACATGTTAGATCCTATACAAAATTCGCAGCTTGGATGAATACAGATACTGAAGTTTTTCTTTTACTGCATATAAGGCAAAGATAAAATTAGAAGACAAAGGAAGCTTGCAGAATTCAAGGTGAAATGTATACAAAAAAACCGCTAATTCTCTGATCGTGTATCAATGATACTCCCCTGTATGCAATGAAAGTGGAGACATCATAAATTAAACATGAGGTCATAATTTTTATAGCCTCTACGACACCTTGTACAGTACATGGAGAGAATAACTAACAATCAAAGAGTCAAGAGATGAACTCAGTCGGGAGTGACTCTCTTTTGAAGTCGTGTCTCTCTTCATTGTGAATGTCTCTGTAAAGAATAGGAGAATAATAGATCACTGCATGTTTCTCTTCTTTTTCATTCAGGAGTTTGTAAAGGGTGATTTGCACATCAATACCCTCAGAAGGGCTACAGAACAATATGTTTTTACCAGTTTATACCCTTCTGTGTGATTGAGATAAGATTTTAACAAAATCTGCCTCTGATTAATGTTGCAGATATGTCACTGGTGCTGAATTTGTTCAAAGTTAGTGTGTTTTTCAGGTAATTTCCTTTTGTTATTTTTTTTTTTTTAATTCATCGCACCATCTTCATCAGTTTTGTCAAAATTGTTTTTTTCTAAATATTTGTCCATTACAAAAGTCAACAGTACATCAGTTGGGTCACTTGATTCTCAAAGCTCACAAACTATGAACAGTCCTCTCGGTAAGGGTCACAAAAGTCCAACATGGATCAGCGGCCACTGTGATGCTGTTTCAGGTTTCATACACAATCCTTGGCTGGGCTTAGTGCTGGCTTCTGCTGCCAGCTGAAGCCAAAATCTGACACAAATTCACATGTGAATCAACACGTGACTGAGACAGGGTGAAAGACAAGGTCTCAATCGGGAATAAAATTCTGTGAATGAGAGTAGAGAACCAGTCAGAAAGTAGTTTTTCATGTCAAAAAAGATGTGAAAGATCAATACAGTACAGTTCAAATCAATAGCTCTCTTGGTTGGAGATTGTGTCAGACTGTTGTCCTCAGGAATACAAAAAAGGGTGAGCATGAGGCTCAGGTTGCAGAGTTTGTTCATGGTGGAGAGGGCAGGTAGAGGAAACAACATGAGTTCAGAGCGCATAGATACATGCGGCAAGGGTCGTGATGAGGAGGATTGTGTGGATCGAATGTTTGAAGTGCAACAAAGAATTTCAAACAAGGACAACCGAGGTGCTTTTCATTACTGTAGGTCAGAGCTCTATTGTAGAAGAAAAACTGCACAAATAGTTGAAAAATAAGCAGATTGTACTTTCATATGTAGTAAATTTCATTGAGCTCTGAACTTCTCTGCACAGAGACAATAATTCTAGCAGTGCACTGTAAATTTTTTTATCCCTTTAAAGCCTAATGCAAAAAATAATAATGAGAAAATTATTCATTTTGAAACTGAAATGTTTATTGGATGCTTTTCACAAAACATTCATTTATTTATTTATTTTTGCAGCACTAGTGGCCTTTATTTTTGCTATTTTTCCAAAGTAGGTAGACAGAGGCCTCTGTATATGGGTCACGTGCTCTACTGGTACCACACAAAACCATTTTTTTAAACTTCACCTTTTAAACATCACCTTTTAAACATCATCAGCCTTCAGCCAAAGCCTTCAGCCAAAGCCAAAGCCTTCAGCTGATTCAAAATGCTGCAGCAAGAGTTCTGATGAAAATTAAAAAGAGAGATCATATTTCCCCTACTTTAGCTTCCCTTCATTGGCTCCCTGTTAAATCCAGAATAGAATTTAAAATTCTCCTCCTCACATATAAAGCCCTTAATGATTTAGCTCCATCATACATCAGAGATCTGATTGTTCCATACGTTCCTAACAGAGCACTTCGTTCTCACACTGCAGGTTTACTGGTGGTTCCTAGAGTCTCTAGAAGTAGAATGGGAGGCAGATCCTTTAGTTATCAGGCTCCTCTCCTGTGGAACCAGCTCCCAGTTTTAGTCCGTGAGGCGGACACCCTGTCTACTTTTAAGGCCAGGCTTAAAACTTTCCTTTTTGATAAAGCTTATAGTTAGAGTGGCTTAGGTTATCCTGAGCTATCTCTGTAGTTATGCTGCTATAGGCTTAGGCTGCTGGAGGACATAATGACCACTTTCACCCTCTTCGCTACTTTCTCACTCTACTCTTCAATTTTGTATTATTTGCTGTTATCTCAGCTTTTAACTTTGTTCTCTCTCTTTTCTCTTCCTAGAAGCTACACCTTGCCTGACTCTGTGTCTACCTGTAACACCTTTCTGGAGAGGGGAATCCTCCAAGCTTCTGCTGGCAACAACTTAATGCTCACCCTCTACCGATGATCCACATGGCCCTGTCTTTCAGTGTTTAACCCTTTCTCTCTCCTAGACATAGCTACTGACTGAGCTTTTACTGTGACTAACTCTCTGTGCTCTCTTTAGACTCTAAACTTGAAAACTGGCTCAGAGTTTATCTGTTCTTTCTTTCTAGGTGAAACGACTAAAGGAGCTACATCCATTAACATTTACCTTTTCCTTCCCATAGAAAGTACTCCTGGATCAGTGCTTCTTTGTTCTCTTTGTGTCTCTGCTCTGTTCTCTCTACCCCCCAGTCGGTCGTGGCAGATGGCCGCTCACACTGAGCCTGGTTCTGCTGGAGGTTTCTTCCTGTTAAAAGGGAGTTTTTCCTCTCCACTGTCGCTACATGCATGCTCAGTATGAGGGATTGCTGCAAAGTCAACGCCAGTGACTGTCCACTGTCTCTACATGTTCATCCGGGAGGAGTGAATGCTGCAAGTCACTGACTGGATGCAATCTGCTGGGTTTCCTTTCCTTAGATAGAAAAAACGTTTTATCCAATTTGAATAAATAACAGAATCTGGCTGCACCGTTCAATGATTAAGATTAATTGGAATGTATGTACCTGACTTTTGTGAAGTGCCTTGAGACGACATGTGTTGTGAATTGGCGCTATATAAATAAACTGAATTGAATTGAATTGAATTTCTCATATTTTGTATCTTAATTGATACACTAGGTATTTCTGGTCATGTATTTTAAGTAAAAAAATAATTTTCAAACACATGCTGTAAAAAAATGGAAATGGAAAAATCACATGAAAAAAACTGACCCACAAAAAAGACCTAGGATTGGGAACAGCAGGATATTCAGAAATACTTTGTTAGCGAGGTAGAGGTCTCAGAATTACAGGTTTAAACAAATATACCTTTCAGTAGCTTAGGATAATAAAATCCTCTTATGGAACTGTATTGGCCAATCTCAGATAAAGTTTGTCATCAACATTAGGGTCAACAAGATCAAAGGGCACAAGATATATTGTAATCAAGGTGAAGTCTGTCTTGTGAATCGTTTTTTTTAGTTGCTCCCAGCATATAATTTTGTCTGGTGCAATTAGTCTAAAATGATATCCTGATAATATAACTTTGATGACATCCTATTCTTAATCTATAAGGTCCAATTTGTTGATGGACCCACTGTTGCCAGAAATAGAAACTTTAGATATTCTGTAAACATCTTCCACAAGGTTTAGGAGTGTGTTCATAGTTAGATGACAAAACCAGAATTGTAGCCTTCGGTCCAGTACATCCCAAAGGTGTGTAAGAAGGTTGTGGTCAGACCCAAAACTTTTGCCAATATAGTGTGTACACACATATAAATAAATAACGTGTGCAGAAGAGATTATTTCGAGGTAGAACAGTGAGGTTGTTTGTGAATGAGCAGGCTGTAAGAATCAACTCTTTGTACCTAACAAGGCAAGGCAACTCTCCCTGAAGAGAGTATTATTATGAATTGTCAGTTGCTTTCTCTCTGCTCTCCCATCTCTAAGGTACCATAGAGAACGCTTATGCAACTGAGCAACTTTCCAAATATAATTTTAAATCATCTGTAACTCACAGATTGATAAAGGGTAGCCTCCACTTTTTGCTTGTTGATGTGTGCAATATTTGTTGTTTTTGTTTATTATCAGTTAAGATCTTCTCTTTTTCTGATTAACACACTAAAACCCACACTAATGTATATGTGTAGTGACTGTAATGTAAATCTGGTCATTTTAAATTTGTAGCCACCTATTCTTCACTTTTCACAAGTTCAATGAAGCAGCCCTCTTATTAGAGTCGGTAAAGTTGGTTTTAGGCTCCCCACATAAAATGTGTGCGGTTGAAAGGTTAGGAAAGATATAATAATATATATATATTTTTTACATTCTTCTTAGGGTTGATGTCAAAATGAGAAAGATGAAATGAACAAAACACAGCAGACGCCTTGTCATGAGTTGGAGTTTGAGTTGAGTATATGTAAACCTGCTGAGATTAGAACAGAAAACTTCCATAAAAATTTGCCATACATTGAAACACAACAAATTTTAATAGTACATCAAAACTATCAACAATGTTTGATGTGGGTTAGCTTTTTCCATATAATTTGGGTCCTGGCCTCGGGACCTTTACTGCATGTCTTTTCCCTTCTCTCTCTGACTGTTTCCTGTCTGAGTGATGCAAATAAAAGCCACTAGTGCCACAAAAAATAAATAAACAAATGGTACATGTTAAATGTTACCATTGTTTATGAGCTTGTTGAAATTATAAAAGTATAGTCATATTCAATAAATTAGAACATGCGTTCCGGAAAGACTCATCCGTCAGATTAGAAAATAACAACCATTAAGCAGGTATTAAAGACACTTTTCTTTAAGTGCCTATGTTTGTATTATGAATGTTTTTCATTGGTCTGATATTATATTCCAATCCTAAATGCATGTTTTCACTAGCTGTAAGCAGAAAATCATTTTAAATTACAGAAATAAAGCCTTGTAAACATCAGTGTGTGTGTAATTCAAATGAAATTAATCAAATTTTATTTATATAGCACATTACAACACAAGAAGATCTCATAGACTCACTACAACCATAACAGATTCAAAACATATAAGAAATAAATTAAGATGAAAAATAAAGCAATTGATAAGAATGTGTTAAAAACAAAAAAACTAAATCTATAAAAGCTCTTTCAAAAAGAAAAGTCTTCAGCTTGATCGTGAATGCTGGGAGGGTCTCAGCACGTAGTTAATGTAATGTGTTTCATTTAGTGAATTGAGTTACTGAAATAAATGAACTTTTCAACAATCTTCTAATTTATTAAACATACCTGTAAATGGCTACTGTGAGTGCACCCTCCTTTTTTATGGAAAGTATTGTTTTAAAATATTCCTATCTTTTGTCACTGCTGATTAAGAGCGTTGCATAATTTTAAATGGCAGAACTCTGGCTGAGTATTTCCAATAGATTAGAAGCCAGTAATCTAGTATAATATGGTTTGACCTCTCCCCATTTTTATGAAATCATGATTGTGTGATAAAGCAGGTATTTCTGTGGGAGGTTTCCTCACAAGAAAAGAAAAAAAACACAGTGAAGCTACATCAGCGCATGGCAATGTAGTGTCAGCTTTTTATTGTGATCAGTCAGCCATCCTGCTGTCCTTGCTGTTTAAACGGTAAAATGCTGATGTTTTTTACTTCTTGTACCTTAGAAGCTTTAGATTCCATTCTAAGAATCTGTAATTTAAATGCAATTAATTCCTATACTCTTTTCATCACTAAAAACTCTAGTCAGCTGCATTTTTCTATTAGAATTGCTCACAGATGAGAAAACATCATCATGTTTTTTTCTTAAATTATTGATTGGCAATATTATATTTAATGAAAAATGTGAGTTCTTTTCTCAGGCCACTGTATAGTAAATCAGTATTATGTATTCATCGTGATGGTGATGAACGGAACTGTGTCTTATGCAAAACCCTCATGTTTATTGATTGAAATATGTCTTTGATTCCCATAGGACAATTCCAGAGACAAGTCAGACAATAAGTCATTGCATCTTTGTCAAAAATCATAATGAATTTACCTTGCTGCACTGGGGACTGGGGACTATTTAGCAGCGAGAGAGCGCAAAAGACTGATAGAAAAGAAATGGTGTGTGTGTCTGTGTTGTCCTGTGTGCATGTTTGATGTGGGGGTGGATAGCTGCAAGAGTGACTATATCTTATGAGCAAGTGTCTGACAGCGGAAAACACCAAATCAGAGAACAAGTCCTCACTCAGCCAGTGGTTATTGATCCAGGTTCAACAGGCCATCCAAAGAATCATTGATCTGAACTGCATCTTCTCTCATTAGTAGTCAGCACAAGAGCCAGTACTTTATATAAGCTGTAACATGTTTCTTCTTTATTCTCTTATTAATACCAGCAGTATTATAATCCTTGATAACTAGTTGGATCCACACATAATAGGATAGTTAGATGTCACTCTGTCTAGTTTCATTTAACCTTTATCCAAAATGTTGTATTGCGTGTTGATCTACCAGTGAAAAAAATGCAGGTTCTCCTGTAATCGTTGAAATAAACAAATGCTGTCTTTTTTTGGCTATTCTGTGAAAAACGTGTTAATGAGCCAAGCTGGGAAACAGTGTGTTTCTAATTGCACTGTTTGCTTGGATTGTACTGTTGTTGCTAATTGGAGGAAACCTGTCATACTTTTGCAGATAGTTAATTAACGGTTTTTTCCTTTAAAATGTAAAAAAGCACTTCAATGAAAAGTATGTGCAGCAATGAAATTGAAAAAAAAAACATGATCAGATAAATACCACTATAAATAACTCTGCTGTTTCTTCAGCATAGAAGACATACACTTTTAAATAATTAACTCTCCAGTATCACCTTTCTATGCAATAGAGACTGCAGCATACACATTTTTTTCACCAGTTTAGAATCAGAATCAGAATTCTTTATTTGTCATTGCTCCACATGGGTGCAATGAAATTTCCAAAAAAAAAAAAAAAAAAAAAAAAAACCCAGAACAAAACAGTGCAGGCAAGTAGTGCAAATTTAAGGAAAATAAATACAAAAAAAAGTTTAAAAAGGGCTGTGCCGGTGGAAACAGATATATATATATATATATATATATATATATATACAGAATATTTACAGGTTATTGCACGTGAGGTAGCATAATGCAAAAGGAAAAATTGCACGGAATGTATTTAGTGTTTATGTCATTTAACAGTGTACATGAGTACATGAGGCGTTCAGAGCAACAACAGCTCTAGGAAAGAAGCTGTTTTTCAGTCTTCCTCACAGGTAGTACAGTCTCTGCTGCGCCTTCTTCAGGATCGCCGTGGAGCTAGAAGTCCACGTCAGGTCCTCGCTGATGTGGGTGCCCAAGAACCTGAAGACTGGCACCATCTCCACCCTGTCCCCGTTGATGATGATGGGCTGTGTGTCCTGTTTGCACCTCCGAAAGTCAACGATGAGCTCCTTTGACTTGGAGGTGTTCAGAGTCAGATTATTGTCCATGCACCATGCTGACAGATGCTTCACGTCCGTCCTGTAAGCCGTCTCATCCCCTCCTGAGATGAGCCCCACCACCGTGGTGTCATCCGCGAACTTGATGATGCTGTTGCTGGGGTAGGTGGGGGTGCAGTCGTGGGTGTAAAGGGTGTAGAGCAGGGGCTCAGCACACAGCCCTGTGGAGAACCCGTGTTGGTCCTCAATGGAGAGGACAGGTGGTGTCCTACTCTCACCCTCTGGGAGCGGTCTGTCAGAAAGTCCATAATCCAACTACAGGTGCTGTTGGGGAGACCCAGGTGTCCCAGTTTGCTCACCAGCCGGCTCGGGATTATGGTGTTGAACGCCGAGCTGAAGTCCAGGAAGAGCAGCCTCGCATAGCTCCCTCGCTGCTCCACGTGGGTCAACGTGGTGTGCAGGGCGGTGGCGATGGCATCCTCCGTGGACCGGTTGGCCCTGTAGGCAAACTGGTGGGGGTCGAGTGTGGGGGACAGATGTGAAGTGATATGACCCCGTACCAGTTTCTCGAAGCACTTCATGATGATGGGTGTGAGTGCTACTGGCTGGTAGTCATTCAGGCTGGTGATATTTTTCTGTTTAGGCAGAGGGACAATGGTGGAGGACTTCAGGCAAGGTGGGATAGAGCACTGGGAGAGGGACTGGTTAAAGATGGCAGTGAAAATCCCCGCCAGCTGGTCTGCGCAGTCCCTCAACACCCTCCCAGTCACCCCGTCGGGTCCAGCAGCTTTGCGTGGGTTCACTGCTCTCAGGACTCTCCTCACCTCCTGTGTCTCCACAGCGAAGGTCTGGTTGTTGAGGGGTGTAGCCTGCAGTGTGGACCCCGCTGGTGGTTCAACCTCGAAGCAGGCGAAGAAGTGGTTGAGCTCTTCCGCCAGGGAAGCGTCCCCTGAGATCACGGTGGTGTTGCTGGATCTGTAGTTGGTCAGGTGCTGGAGTCCCTGCCACACCTGTCTGCTGTTTTTGCTGCTGAAGTTGGCCTCGATCCTATGCCTATAGTCGATCTTGGCCTCTCTGATGCCTCTCCTCAGCGCAGCACGAGCACAGCTGTAACGCTCCCCGTCTCCAGACCTGAAGGCGCTGTTCCTTTCCCTCAGCAGTGCCTTAACATCCTTGTTCATCCAAGGTTTCTGGTTAGGAAACACCCGGATGCGCTTCTCCACTGTGACAGTGTTGACATAGTGGTGGATGTAGCAAAGCACCGCCGAGGTAAACACCTCCAGGTCCTGGTGGCTGAAAACGTCCCAGTCTGTGCTTTCGAAGCGGTCCTGCAGCTGCAGAGAGGCACCGTCGGGCCAAGTGGTCACAGTCCGGGTTGTGGGGGGTGAACGCTTCCTCAGCGGTGTGTAGGCCGGAATCAGGAGCAGGGACATGTGGTCGGAGGCTCCCAGGTGGGGCAGCTGGATGGCCCTGTAACCATGCTTAATGTTCGAGTAGGCCTTGTCCAGAGTCCTGGTTCCCCTGGTGGCACATTTAATGTGCTGGTGGAATTTCGGGAGCACTACTTTCAGTTCAGCATGGTTAAAATCCCCTGATAGTCTAGACATGTCAAAATAATTTGAGGCATGATTGCAAACTCTGAGGGGCCAGAAATACTGCACATATGTCCTACTAAATTAACAAAAATGTTACTCAAATGTTGAACAACTGACCTGATTAACTCCTTACTAAATATCATGCTAGGCTAGGCAGTCCCTTTGTCTGCACTAAAGAACAGCTCCGAATGATTCACTGGCTCTGAGCTAATGATAACTAAATGATTATTAATTTAGCTAATCATTATGTGAACTTTTGGGGGTGTTGGGGTCATCTATTTTGGTCGCACATTTTGACATGCGCAGCTCAACAGACGTCGCAGCTCTGATGTCACCAAGAGTGTAAAACCCACAGGAGATGACGGTTCAGGGCCATTTCCTGCGTGTCTCACAGGACAGCGCAACGGAGGCGCATATCTGGAGAGACAAAAGCTCGCAGGCGAACTTTTGCTCCACAAGGCCATTTCCGGAAGAGCTTGAAAGCTGGAAATCTGTCTGATACGAGAAGATCAGGAGATTTATTTGCCGATCGAAGACCACGGCGACACCCGGCACAGGTGAAAACCTACAGAGGTTTTATTTGCAAGGAGATGAGTTTTTCCTCTTTGTGTATGCAGTCGACTAACGGTTCTTCATCTTTTCCCCTCCTGGACGGATGAGGAATTACCGTTTTTTTTTTTCTTAATTTGATCACAGACGCGTGGTCCCCCCCCCCCCCAGTTTTTCTTCAGACCTGATCCCTCCTCAACCGGTGGAGAGAAGAAATCCACGTTAAAGTAATTTCACTCTTTTCATATTAAACCGGATAGGTGCATTTAGAGGTTTGAGCAGGATGAGGCAAAGTAAAGGTGATCTAGAATCACCAGTAGTTAATCTAAGGTATTAGCTTGTTGCATGCAATACTGATTGAAGTGCTTTATTACTGAGCTGTGTTTTGATTTGCTGTGCAAGCGCTGCTGAATCGTGTGTGGTTAATGTTTTGTCCGACTGATCCCAAATCAGCCAGGAGTTAGAAGTTGGACTTATAAAAGTTTTTCATTCAAAGCAACTGCGGTCTGTACCTCGTGGTCTGACCACTCTTTGTTCCAGTTTTATTGCTGGAGATTTTCCACTGAGTTCCCGTCTCAGAGTTTATGACTCTGTGTTTGAGATTTGGGGCAATCAGCTGATAGTGGCTAAAGGGGCGTGGCTCCACCGTTTTACCAGCTGATCGCTGCAATCGAGACATCAACACAACAGGAGGACTTCTTTCCATTTAACACAAATTACACATTTTGTCCATAAAACTACTGGTTTGATCTTCATAAACACTAAATGCGCATATATTTTTCTTTTATTATTATTGTTAGGTAGTCATTTTTATTCCCTTTGTGTAGAATAGTGCTTGTTAGTTAGGTGAAGGTTTTTGGACCAGAATAATGGTATATCAGGATTATTTGGCTTCAATAAATCTTCATATATATAATTAAGAGAAGCGTTTGTGTTTATTTCGTGCAAGAGTGATTTATCTGTCAAAACAAGGTCAAAGATCCTCCACCTTCGGTGAAGCTGTTGAATAAACAGTGACAGTTTGTGGTTTTGGTTAATAATTTGTAATTATTAAAGAGCTTTGAGCCCGTAATCACAACACCAGCGGACATCTCTGATTTGTATTCGTAAGTAATGATTTTTGGTTAAGAAATTAAGTTTTTCAAATTATGATTTTAAATTATAATTCTTGATGAATATTAATTAATCAATAATCATAATCCTTAAAGGGGGGAATAACAGATGGTGTTCAGTGCATTTCACTTTCATCTCCCAATTATCTACTAAGAAAAAACAAAGATGGTGAAACAAAAGTAAAGTAGTGTTCTTTGCACATGCACATGTGGCACATTATATGTGATGTTGATGTTCCACAATATGCTGTTCTTTATGCTTGGACCTGTGTAAAATGTATTTTTAGATATACAAGCATATTCTGCATGATAAGAAACAGTGTAACAACACCCAAAGTTTTAAAAGTCTAGTTTGTTTACCACATCCCACAATGCAACACATACCTGGCTACAGGAAGGCATTTGGATCAAGTTTGCAGCAAACAATTGATAGTTGTGTTGGATCGAGATCAGATCCTATTCTCACCATAAATAAACCCCTGTAAAGTCCAACTAGGACTGCCTCATCCAAACCGGTCTCAGGACAAGTGTTTTGGTCTGCAACCTAGTGTGATTGCTCTTTTCACATCTACACAAACCTCACAATTAGGGGAAATGAAGTATAGTTTATTTTAAACAGACTGAATACCTCAGGTGTAAAACAACCTAAAATGAAAATTTACAATTCAGAGAATTCAGTTTCCTCTTGTTATACCCTTTTGCACATAATCATTGAGAGAAAAGAATAGAATTAGACAAAAAAACAGCTAAAAGCTTCCATAATGTTGGACTTCAAGCTTCACTTGAAATGAAAACATATAGTTTAAGAATTTTGCTGAATATACAGTACGATTATATTTCCATCATGTGTTTTTACTGTAAATGTCTTTAACAATCTTACTGTCAAGTACTCCTACTTGTACTCGTCGTCTTCTGCTTATCCGTGACAGGTTTGCGGGGGCAGCAGTCTCAGCAGAGACACCCAGAATTCCCTCTCACCAGAAACCTCCTCTAGCTCTTTTAGAGGGAGCTGAAGGAGTTCCCAGGCAAGCTATGGGAAGACATAGTCCTTCCAGCGTATCCTGGACCTCCTTCTGGTGGGACATGCTTGAAACCCCTCCCAAGGGAGGCATCCTCTGTCGATCTCTCACTTCATTCCCCCCTCACTCGTGAACAAGACCCCGAGATACTTAAACTACACCACTTGAGGTAGGAAATCCCCTCTGACCTCATCCTGACTCTCCTCTCCAACACCCTGACATAGGCATTCCCAGGGAGGCTGAGGAGTATGATCCCCCTGTAATTGAAACACACACTCCGGTCTCCTTTCTTATGAAGGAGGATCCCCACCCTGGTCTGCCAGTCCAGGAGCATTGTCCCAGACTGCCACACAATGTTGAAGAAGCCCTTTTGCCACGACAGCCCCATAACATCCAGAGACCTGAGTTACTCAGGGCGGATCTCATTCACCCCTGAAGCCTTGCCACCATGGAATTTTTTAACCACCTCTGTGACTTCGGCCTGGGTAATGAACAAGTCTGGCTTAGAGTTCCCAGTCTGTTCTTCCACAAGGAAAGATGTGTCAGCAGGGTTGAGCTCCCCACCAACACTAGAAAAAGTGTCACCGGACTGCTCCCAGGCATGAGTTTTTTCCTCTGCAAACGCCTAGGGCTTGGCGTGCTTGGAGTCACGGTACCCGTCAGCTACCTCAGGAGTCCCACAAGCCAGCCAGACTTGATAGGACAGCATCCCTTATTGCCAGCGTCCAATGCCGAGTTTGGGGATTGCCTCCGTGAACATTGTTCACTCAGGCTTAATGTCTCCAGCCTCCCCCAGGATCTGGGAAAAACTCTCCCGAGGTGGGAGTTGAATACATCCCTGAGCAAGTGCTCCACCAGACGTTCCCAGCAGACCCTCACTACATGCTTGAGCCTGCCAAGTCTGTCCAGCTTCCTCCTCTGCCAACAGATCCAACTCATCACCAGGTGGAAATCTGTGTTGGAGTGTCCAAGACATGGGGCCAAATGTCAGAAGACACAACTACAAAATTGATCATCAACCTCTGGCCTAGGCTGTCCTTGTGCCAAGTGCACTGATGAACACGCTTATGCCTGAAGATGTTGTTTGTTATGGACAATCCGTGACTGGAACAGAAGAAAACTTAAACACACCAAAAACTTAACACCACTCGGGTTCAGATCGGGGAAGCCATTCCTCCCAATCACTGTCATTACCCACATGGGCATTGAAGTCCCCCAGCGGACTGACCGAATTCCTGAGAGGGGCACTGTGCAGCTGCTCTCCCCACGGGCCACTGCAGAGTACAAGAGAGTCGTACCTCTGTCGGGTAGTTGGGTTCCAGAGCCCAGGTGTGTGTGTGGAGGTGAGCCAGAATATTTCTCATTTGGGCTTGGCCCGGCCTGGTAGCCCAGCTACCAGGTACTCACCGACAAGCCCCGACCCCAGGCCTGGCTCCAGGGAGGGACCCAGACTCTGCCGTACCGGGCGATGTCTCGTGCCTTGTTTATAGCATTGTCATGAAGTGTTCTGAACCGCTCTATGTCTGAGCCGTCACCCATGGGAGACCCCACCAGGGTCATTCAGCCCCAGACAACATAGCCCCTGGGGTCATCTGAGCACTCAAACCCTTCCACCACATTAAGGTGATGGTTACTATCTGGTTATACATTTAAATATAATGACTGATGGAATATAATATTTAATATAAAGAAAAAATGAAAACAAGTTATTTCCCCACATTTATGTTCAAATTCAATCAGGGCATTTGAAGAACACAGTTGTTCATTTATAACATGTTTTGTTTCATAGCACAAACATGCTGTGCAGTGAAATGATGCATCATTGCTAAAAGGGTACCAATTCAGTTGGGAATTCTCTGAGTGCAGTTGTGGGCTTTTATGGTACTCTGGCTGATGCCGGTTCAATAGTTTTAATGTCTTGCAACAATAAAAGCTTGCAAGGAAAAAAAAATCATTTTAAATGCAGGTTGAACTAAGGATTCTTTGTTTTTCATGAAAGTTCATTGCTGTAGGGTTCCCTTAAAGATGTGCCTCATCAACATCAACAGTTGGATTAGTTTAGAGTCAACTAATCAGTATAAGCTGACTCTCATGACATCCCCAATTAATCCAAAAGAAATCACAGGAAAGAAAGCCTTTACCCTGCTTTTATTTGATTAGCTTTTCTCTTTCAAAAATATCATGACAGTTTATGCAGAGTAGTCTTACAAGCCATGCATTTGGATTTTTTTTTTCGTAATTTCTAACTACAGAGACATTGCTATCCCTGTATATCCAATCATTTAAAATTTTCCTTTGTAGCTAAGATATTTTGCTTTTCCATATTTAAAAAAAGTTTAGTTCCTGTCTTTGAACTCACTGACATTCATCCCAGGAAGCTAATAATGGTAGCAGTCTCTGCCATTTCAATTTATTACATTTAGAAATACTGTATATACTGTTGGAGGTGTTTTGATTTGCTGTGCAAGCGCTGATGAATTGTGTGTGTTTTTTTTTTGTCCGGCTGATCCCAAATCAGCCAGGAGTTAGAAGTTGGACTTTTAAAAGTTTTTCATTCAAAGCAATTGTGGTCTGGGCCTCGTGGTCTGACCATTCTTTTGTTCCAGTTTTATTGCTGGAGTTTTTCCAAAGAGTTCCTGCCTCAGAGTTTTATGACTTTTTGTTCGAGATTTGGGGCAGTCAGCTGTATAATCCCTTCATTGGCTCCCTGTTAAATCTAGAATAGAATTTAAAATTCTCCTTCTCACATTTAAAGCCCTTAATGATCTAGCTCCATCATACATCAGAGATCTGATTGTTCCATACGTTCCTAACAGAGCACTTCGTTCTCAGACTGCAGGTTTACTGGTGGTTCCTAGAGTCTCTAGAAGTAGAATGGGAGGCAGATCCTTTAGTTATCAGGCTCCCAGCCTGTGGAACCAGCTCCCAGTTTTAGTCCGTGAAGCAGACACCCTGTCTACTTTTAAGGCTAGGCTTAAAACTTTCCTTTTTGATAAAGCTTATAGTATATAGTAGTAGTATAGTAGTGATAAAGCTTATATATTATTCTGCTGGGGACTTCAACGCCCACGTGGGAAACGACAGTGACACCTGGAGAGGCGTGATCTGGAGGAATGGCCTCCCCGATCTGAATCTGAGTGGTGTTTTGTTATTGGACTTCTGTGCTAGTCACAGATTGTCCATAATGAACACCATGTTCAAGCATAAGGGTGTTCATCAGTGCACTTGGCCCCAGGACACCCTAGGCAGGAGGTCAATGATCGACTTTGTTGTCGTATCATCAGACCTTCGGCCGCATGTTTTGGACACTCGGGTGAAGAGAGGGGCTGAGCTGTCCACTGATCATCACCTGGTGGTGAGTTGGATCCGCTGAAGGAGGAGAAAGCCGGACAGACTTGGCAGGCCCAAGCGCATAGTGAGGGACTGCTGGGAACGCCTGGCGGAGCCCTCGGCTAGGGATGTATTCAACTCCCACCTCCGGGAGAGCTTTGACCAGATTCCGGGGGATGTTGGAGACATAGAGTCCGAGTGGACCATGTTCTCCGCATCTATTGTCAATGCTGCTGCCCGTAGCTGCGGCCGTAAGGTCTGCGGTGCCTGTCGCGGCGGCAATCCCAGAACCCGGTGGGGGACACCGGCAGTAAGGGATGCTGTCAAGCTGAAGAAGGAGTCCTATCGGCTGTGGTTGGCTTGTGGGACTCCTGAGGCGGCTGACGGGTACCGTGAGGCCAAGCGTGCTGCGGCCCGAGCTGTGGAAGAGGCAAAAACTCGGGCCTGGGAGGAGTTCGGTGAGGCCATGGAGAAGGACTACCGGTTGGCCTCGAAGCAATTCTGGCAAACCGTCCGGCGCCTCGGGAGGGGGAAGCAGTGCTTCGCCAACACTGTTTACAGTGGGGGTGGGGAGCTGCTGACCTCGACTGGGGGCATTATTGGGCGGTGGAAGGAGTACTTCGAGGATCTCCTCAAGCCTGCCATCATGCATTCCCTGGTGGAAACAGAGGCTGGGGACTCGGGTTTGGACTCTTTCATCACCCAGGCTGAAGTCACCGAGGTGGTTAAAAAGCTCCGCGGTGGCAGGGCTTCAGGGGTGAATGAGATCCGCCCTGACTACCTCAAGTCTTTGGATGTTGTGGGGCTATCATGGTTGACACGCCTCTTCAACATTGCGTGGCGGTCGGGGACAGTGCCTCTGTACTGGCAGACTGGGGTGGTGGTCCCTCTTCATAAGAAGGGTGACCGGAGGGTGTGTTCCAACTACAGGGGGATCACACTCCTCAGCCTCCCTGGTAAGGCCTACGCCAGGGTATTGGAGAGGAGAGCCCGGCATATCATCGAACCTCAGCTTCAGGAGGAGGAGTGTGGTTTTTGTCCCGGCCGTGGAACACCAGACCAGCTCTATACCCTCTACAGGGTACTCGAGTGTTCATGGGAGTTTGCCCAACTGGTCCACATGTGTTTTGTGGATCTGGAGAAAGCATTCGACTGTGTCCCTCGTGATACCCTGTGGGGGGTGCTCCAGGAGTATGGAATCGGGGGCCCTTTACTAGGGGCCATATAGTCTCTGTACAAGCGGAGCAGGAGTTTGGTTCGCATTGCCGGCACTAAGTTGGACCTGTTCCCGATGCATGTTGGACTCCGGCAGGGCTGTCCTATGTCACCGGTCCTGTTCATAACTTTTATGGACAGGATTTCTAGACACAGCCAAGGGCCGGAGGGGGTCTGGTTTGGGGACCAGTGGATTTCGTCTCTTCTTTTTGCAGATGACGTGGTCCTGCTGGTCCCCTCTAGCCAAGACCTACAGCATGCGCTGGGGCGGTTCGCAGCCGAGTGTGAAGCGGCTGGGATGAAGATCAGCTCCTCCAAGTCAGAGGCCATGGTACTCGACCCGAAAAGGGTGGCTTGTCCTCTTCAGGTTGGAGGGGAGTTCCTGCCTCAAGTGGAGGAGTTCAAGTATCTCGGGGTCTTGTTCACGAGTGAGGGAAGAATGGAGTGGGAGATCGACAGATGGATCGGTGCAGCTGCCGCATTAATGGGGGCGCTCTGCCGGTCCATTGTGGTGAAGAGAGAGCTGAGCCGAAAAGCGAAGCTCTCGATTTACCGGTCGGTCTATGTTCCTACCCTCACCTATGGCCATGAACTTTGGGTCATGACCGAAAGAACGAAATCCCGGATACAAGTGGCTGAAATGAGCTTCCTCCGTAGGGTGGCCAGGCACTCCCTTAGAGATACGGTGAGGAGCTCGGCCATTCGGGAGGGGCTCGGAGTAGAGCCGCTGCTCCTACACATCGAGAGGAGCCAGTTGAGGTGGCTCGGACATCTATACCGGATGCCTCCTGGACGCCTTCCTCGGGAGGTGTTCCAGGCACGTCCCACCGGGAGCAGGCCCCGCGGACGGCCCAGGACACGCTGGAGGGACTATGTCTCTTGGCTGGCCTGGGAATGCCTTGGGCTCCCCCCGGAGGAGCTGGAGGTGGTGTCTGGGGAGAGGGACGTCTGGGTGTCTCTGCTGAGTCTGCTGCCCCCGCGACCCGGTCCCGGATAAGCGGAAGACGACGAGTACAAGTAGAGCTTATAGTTAGAGTGGCTTAGGTTATCCTGAGCTATCTTCCTTATTTTTACCTCCGTCTTCTTTCCTCCCTGTTGGATGGAGTAAGGGGGAGTCAGGATTAGCCTAAACCGGCTCAGTTATGGTTGAGGTGCAAACACACCCTCCATTTCTGCTACCTGTATGACCCCCTCTCTTTTCCAGTAGTTATACTCAATCTGAAAGAGAGAGTCATCCCAATCGTTGTGGTTTTTAGTATAACAATGGCTATCAGTGGGCTCTTGATGGACAAACTGTCTACTTTTAAGGCTAGGCTTAAAACATTCCTTTTTGATAAAGCTTATAGTTAGAGTGGCTTAAGTTATCCTGAGCTATCTCTGTAGTTATACTGCTATAGGCTTAGGCTGCTGGAGGACATAATGACCACTCTCACCCTCTTCGCTTCATTCTCACTCTACTCTCCAATTTTGCATTATTTGCTGTTATTTCAGCTTTTAACTTTGTTCTCTCTCTTTTCTCTTCCTAGAAGCTACACCTGGCCTGACTCTGTGTCTACCTGTGACACCTTTCGGGAGAGGGGCATCGTCCGAGCTTCTGCTGGCAACAACTTAATGCTCACCCTCTACCGATGGCGCTGTCTTTCAGTGTTTAACCCTTTCTCTCTCCTAGACATGGCAATTGACTGAGCTTTTGCTGTGACTAACTCTATGTGCTCTCTTCAGACTCTAACCTTGAAAACTGGCTCAGAGTTTATCTGTTCTTTCTTTCTAGGTGAAACGACTAAAGGAGCTATATCCATTAACATTTACTTTTCCTTCCAATAGAAAGGACTCCTGGATCAGTGCTTCTTTGTTCTCTTTGTGTCTCTGCTCTGTTCTCTCTACCCCCCAGTCGGTCGTGGCAGATGGCCGCTCACACTGAGCCTGGTTCTGCTGGAGGTTTCTTCCTGTTAAAAGGGAGTTTTTGCTCTCCAAGAAATTAAGTTTTTCAATTTATGATTTTAAATTATAATTCTTGATAAATATTAATTAATCAATAATCATAATCCTTACAATACAAAGATATCTAGCAGGTTACTGCCAAGTTAATACACTCATATCCTGCAAAGTACAGAAAGGGAGATTGACCAAAGAAACTTTTCCTTTGGATAGTCATTGATGACTTAGGTAATTCTTATTTTCCTGATGTTTATTCATAACAGATTCGCTTTTTGAGAACATTTAATACGTAATATTGTAACAACTGCTATAATGTGAAAATTTCATGTCATAGTTGAAATGTTTATAGCACCACTGCCCTGAGCTATTTACTTTTAACTCTAGGTTTTGAACCTATATGTTCAGAAGAGAAACTGACAGAACTTTCCAGCTTGAAATGGTTATTTATCAGTGGTATTGTGTAGCTAAAACAAGCCGTTTTGCAATGTAGAGCAGATTTTAAATCTGACAGACCTTACTCTCAAAGACCTGGAGCTCATTACCAAAGATAAATGGTCAAAATACCAGTGAAAGCATGTGAAAAGTTGATCATTAATTATATGAAGTGTTGCACTGTTGTAATACCATTAAAGATTTTTGCACTGATTATTGAATGGCATAAGTAATTTTTGACCTGCTATTTTCTGAAAATGCAAGTAAAAAGAGATGTTTTTTTCATTTTTTTTAAACATATGCACCTTTGACAGCTTTTGTCGTGACCTGAGGAAATTTCTTGACACACATGCATAATTAAATGCAGACACCAAGGTAAAATATGCAGAGGTAGTTTATTGGTTGTTTTAGAAGGTTTTGGGCACAAGCGAGCCAGGCTTTCAGAGATCCGATAGAGGCAGAGTTTGACTGTACAGTGAAATGGTATTGGGAATATATATGAGCAAACACTGGTAGCTTATGGGTTTAGTGTAGGTGGCTTGAGTTGAGGAGGAAATGGAGATCCTGCTGGGTCTGAGAGAAGCTGAACAGGGGAGTGTAAATCCACAAGGTAGGCGTCCCGAAGCTTTTGGAGAGTGGGCAGGCAGGAGTTGATGAGGGAAAAGAAAGCTGGAGGAGTTGACCATGGCGTAAGACATTTTTAGAAGGGTACCAGACTTGAAGTGATCTGACATAAGGTCATGCGTAGGTACACAGTTGCCAACCTGGAGGCACCAGAAGTAGAAGATCACACAAGCCAGGAAGACAAAAACAAGTACTTCTGAGAAAAAACTAGAAGACTCAAGGAGATACAAGGCTAAAAGATGGCTTGACTATACCAACAGAGTTGATTATCAGGTAAGGCGAGTCCTTCTGCACCTCTTAAGCCCGCTAGGCCACGCCTCTTTTTGGTGGTCTATAAAACAAGGTAAAACTCCACCAATTTTATTTTTCTTAAATATATTGCAAGAGCAGGCTTTAATCTTCACAAAACAATTCCCCAAATGAGTTTTGCACAAATACCTTTTAGTTTTACAACAACTTAAACACAGGCAATGACATTTTAAGGTCCCTCAGACATTGCTGACTCTAAACACAACGGTACAAAAAGCACCTTTCTCTTTGCAGCACCCCCACATGTCTCATATCATAACAAACTACAGACAATTATCTAACAAGGCATAACTTGTCTTTCTAGCACCTTCTCTGGTGATGTAATTTGCTTGCACATTACAGTCTGCTGGTTGCTGTCCGCCGGCTGCTAGCTTGTGCGCTACTGTTAGCTTCCAGGTTTGCAACTTTACATTTTGATGATACACAGGGTAAATGTCCTGACCAAAGGCTATGTCATATGCAGAAGGACTCATACAATGGAAATCAGCGCTTTTATTCGACCAGATTCCCTTTTATTTCCTTTTTATGAGGTGAAAAACACATTTGGTAAAGTTGTGGCACCCTTTGCCTAACTGCCATTGCCGCCTGGCACATTGCCCTCTAAAACCTTTGTGGAACATACATGCTTCAACTTATTCAGTCCAAATTTTCTGCAGTGAAGATGTGGATGAATGCAACCTGGGGGTTCTCCTAGGGATTCCAATGGATTTCCGTGGTGTTTTGCAATGTTCACTTGGAAAAAAACTTTTGGCAAGGCTCAAAAATGTATTTTTTTCTTTGTTTAATCACAAATAAACAAGGCATAGTAAAAGTTATAATAGTGGTTCCACTGGAAAAATATTCTTTTATGTCTTACCTTTACACAGATACCAAAAGTTTGCATGCAGGCCTTATAACTTAGGAGCTATACTTGATTTATTTAAGGTATGTAATTTCAGGCGGAAATTGCTCTAAAACCCCTTAGGGCTTAACAGGATGCCCAGTCACTGATGAGGCGGATTGCAGACGGTTCTTCCATTAGCAGCAGACCAGCTACGCCCTCTAACAAGATCCTTTCAGATGAGAACTAACAGAGGCGCAACCACACTCACCCACCAGGATATTGACACTACACCCCCCTCAAAGGCTGTTACCAGACAGGACGGGCTTCATCAAGGAGACATGGAGCACCGGATAGATGTCCAGGCTGCCAGGGAGCTTTACCCAAAGAGAAGTGGGACTCAAATGGCAGCAATTTTGTAAGGGCCAATGAACTTTGGGGACAGTTTCTTGGAGGATGACTTGAGTTTGATGTCCCGAGTGGGGAGTGAGACCCACTGACCGTGGAAGTACTGTGGAGCTTGGCAACGATCAGCTTACGATCACCCATGCGACGATTCCTCTCTACAGTACAATTTAGGGCAGTGCTGGTGTTGCACAACAAGTTCACAAGTTGTGAGCTCAAGTGGAATGGTTGGAGGAGCAAGGGCAAATAGAGCAGCTTCAAGTTCCTGGTTCACACGTTTTGTCTGACCATTAGTCTGGGGATGAAAGCTGGAACTGAGCGCCACCGTAGCTCAAAGTGCAGTACCGAGCGTCTTCCAAACCCTGGAGGTGAATTGAGGACCCCGATCTGACAAGATCTTCGGAGGGATGCCATGGAGGTGAAAAACATGTTTTACTAGTAGATGTGCGGTTTCAAAGGATGAGGGCAATTTCTTCAGCGGACTGAGATGACAGGACTTGGAGAAGCGATCAACAATGGTAAGGATAGTGGTGTTTCACCTTACTTAGAAAAAGGCAAGCTGGTCACAAAGTCGATGTTTGACCAAGAGCGCTTGTGAGTGGCTAGGGGTCCAGTAGGACTCTGTTTGCCGATCTTGTTTCTAGCATAGACGTGACAGACAAGAACAAAATCTTTGACATTTTTACTGAGGGACGGCTACCAAAAGGATTATCTAATAGGGACAACAGTCCACCTGATTCCAGGATGAAAAGAGAATCTAGCCATGTGTGCCCGGTGAATAACCTGAGGATGTACTGAAACATGCACATGGCTGTGATTGGGAGGACCCAAGCCAGCATCCGTGTCTGAACTCCGGGTCCCAAGAATCTGATCCTTGACCCCCCAGGTAAGAGCTCCCACAACACAAGAGCGTGACAGCACAATGTCAAAAGCACTCTTGTTTTCAGAGGAAAACTGCCTAGCTAGGGGATCAGGCTTAGTGTTTTTGGACCCTGGTCTGTAGGATATGAAAAAGTTGAAGCAAGTAAAGAAAAGTGACCAACGAGACTGAACTGGTTTAAGGCGCTGAGCCTCCTGAAGGTACGACGGGTTCATATAGTCAGTCCGGACTATGATAGGATGTACTGCACCCTCCAGCCAATGACACCATTCCTCAAAAGCCAATTTGATAGCCAGCAGCTCATGGTCACCGACATCATAATATCTCTTGGAGGAAGAGAGGCAACATGAAATGAAGCCCCAGGGGCGAAGCTTGTCATCCTTAACTGAGATTTTTGACAGAGCAGCCCCAACACCAGAGTCAGAAGCATAAACCTTAAGGATAAACTGCTGTTAAGATTCAGGTTACGTCAGAATAGGGGCTTTGGGGAACTAGTTTTTTTCTCTGGTTGCAGGTGTCTAGAGAACTGTCTTCTTGGTGTAGGTAAGTTCAGTGAGAGGAGCCACTGTCTGACTGTAGTCTTTATAAAACTGCGTTAAAAGTTGACAAAGCCAAGAAAGTGCTGAAGCTGCTTTCTAGTGGCCAATAAAGCACAGCTTAACCCTTCTCAGGATCCTTATTCACCTGCCTGCTCTCCAGGATGAACCCTAAAAATGTAACCAGGGAACATGGAATTCACATTTCTCTGTCTTGACGACAAGTCGATTCTCAAGGAGGCGTTGAAGAACCAGATGGATGTGTCTCTGATGCTCGTCAAGGGATTTAAAAATGGTAAGAATATCATCAAGGTAGATGCAGACAAACTGATTGAGAAAATCCCTGAGGTCATCATTGACCAAAGATTGGAATAATGCTGGGCCATTAGTAAGTCTGAAACGCATGACTAGATATTCAAAGTGTCCAAGGGAAGTTTTGAATGCACTCCTCCACTCATCTCCCTCCTGGATTCTGACAAGATGGTAGGTGTTGCGGAGATCACGTTTGGAGAAAACTTTGGAACCTTGAACAGGCTAAAATGCAGAGGTAAGAAGTAGAAAAGGATATTTATTTTTCATGGTAATTCTCTACTTAGGCTGCTGCCTCCACGACCCAACCCTGGATAAGCAGAAGAGAATGGATGGATGGATGGATGGATGGATGGATGAATTTAAGACAATGTAGAAACATACAGGGGTTTGACAATGAAACTGAAACACCTGGTTTTAGACCACAATAATTTATTAGTATGGTGTAGGGCCTCCTTTTGCGGCCAATACAGCGTCAATTCGTTTTGGGAATGACATATACAAGTCCTGCACAGTGATCAGAGGGATTTAAGCCATTCTTCTTGCAGGATAGTGGCCAGGTCACTACGTGATACTGGTGGAGGAAAACGTTTCCTGACTCGCTCCTCCAAAACACCCCAAAGTGGCCCAATAATATTTAGATCTGGTGACTGTGCAGGCCATGTTCAACTTCACTTTCATGTTCATCAAACCAATCTTTCACCAGTCTTGCTGTGTGTATTGGTGCATTGTCATCCTGATACACGGCACCGCCTTCAGGATACAATGTTTGAACCATTGGATGCACATGGTCCTCAAGAATGGTTCCGTAGTCCTTGGCAGTGACGCGCCCATCTAGCACAAGTATTGGGCCAAGGGAATGCCATGAAACCTCCCACACTACAATGACAGGTGTTTCAGTTTCATTGTCCAACCCCTGTATGTTAATTGATTATAAATATTTATCAAAAATTATAACTGAAAATCATAATTCAGAAGTAATACATACTAACCAAAAAATATTTCATACAAATCATAATCATGATCATAATAATGGTTTTGGTTAATGATTAACCAAAACCACTCTAAATGTCACTGTGTTATCAATCGTTTTACCGAATGGTGTGGAACACCAACCTAATACATTGGATTAACTGGTGGTGATCCTAGGTCCCCTAAATCTACACCTCACCCTGCCCAGACTAGGGAACAAAAATATTAAAAATAGGAATCAAAAACGAGTTTACTTGGTGCCGACTTCCTGGGGAAATGGGTGTCGATGAGTGGGATTCCTTCTAGGAAAGTATGAAGTGGCGAGTGTCGTGCATCCGCAAACACTCTGAACGGTCACCTACTCCTTCAGCCAAAACGAGGATAATATGATGAACCGTTGGAACAAACAAGGAGGGAATTAGTATCCTTGGGGGGACCCTCTGCAGGGTTTTCACCTTTGCCTGGGTAGCAGAGAAATGGTCTTTGATTGAGATATGAATCTTCTGATTTCCTTGGATCAGCAAGATTTCCAGCTTTATCAAGCTCGTCCGGGGATGGTCACTGTAGAGGAAAAGAGTAAACCTCCCAGCGAGCTTCTAATTTTTCAGAGATCGCTCTGGCTAATTCATCGGGGTTTGCCTCCTCACTAGGAATAGATGGCGCAGAGGTAAACAGACAGCTGACTGGAGACAGGAGGAGAGACAGCGAGTGCTCCAAATCTCGCCCCTCCTTCCAGTTAAAAAGGGGATTATGGAGGGACAACCAAGGGTAGCCAAGAACCAAGTGAGACTAGGGGGAAGGAAAGACAAGTTATATTAGTCTTTCATGATTATTTCCTGAAACAAGAAGATAAATGTTTTGGTTTTGTGTGTAATAATGTCTAAAGATTCCGCATTCAGAATAAACACATAGACAGAAGGCAGAGAAACTTTAGGAATACGAAGCTGATGGACCAGGATATCGTCAATAAGGTTCTGCTTGCAAACAGAGTCGATCAAACTTTGTGGTTGGAAAGAATCTTGTTTCAGGATAATATGTTTGGGAGTGTTAGACGGGATAGGTTAGTATTGTTGAAATAGCCCACCAGTATTCCCATTATTACTGGCAGGATCCCCCTTTTGGCCAGCTTAGACATGAGGAGATGACATGACCTATTTGACCAAAGTAAAATTAGGCTTTGGCAAAGCAGTGCTGTGACTCCTCGCGAGTCAGTTGGGTGCGTCCAATCTGCATTGGTTCCTCAGAGGATTGGTTGTCATAAACAGGGTCTAGATGCCACAACTACACTCACAAAACATGATCTTCACAGTTTTATTACATTTTAAAGGATCCCTGCCTTAATTTCTAATCAGAAACAAACTTCTTGGTTGAATGATAATCATTTAAAATCAAATTCTGCCAGGAATATAAATAATTTCGACCATAACTGTACAGATACAAAATATACATTTATGTGGTTGACCACCACAAAAAAGGGCTGAATTGTGAAGTAGACCAAAAAGGATATAAATGCTTTTTGTTTGTCTTTCTAACAAAAATCTAAAAGTCCCATGTTAATTTGTATTTGGGTCTCTTTTATTAAATGGCCCCAGATAAATCAAATGCAACCAATCCTCAAAAGTCACCTTATTACTGAACACAATTCACCTTGTGTAAATATATCAGTTTAAAAAAAAAACACACACAATATAGATAAAGTTCTGAAATTTGTTCAATTCAATTCAATTCAAAAATACTTTAATAATCCCAAAGGGAAATTAAATGTTGTTGTAGCTCATTCTGTAGGTTTCTTCAAAGAGCCGTTGTAGATGCTGATGCTGTGGGCTTGAAGGATCTCCTGTAGCGCTCTGTCTTACAGCACATCTGAAGAAGTATCTGACTGAAGACACTCTGTTGTTGTATGACAGTCTCATGAAGAGGATGCTCAGGGTTCTCCATAACGTTCTTCATTTTATGAAAAATCCTTCTTTGCACAATGATCTCCAGAGGTTCCAGAGGAGTCCCCAGAACAGAGCCAGCCTTCTTTATCAGCTTGTTGAGCTTTTTTAAGTCCCTGGCTCTGATGCTGCTTCCCCAGCAGATGATGACAGAAGAGATCACACTCTCCACAACAGACTTATAGAAGATATGCAGCATCTTGCTGCAAACACTAAAGAACCTAAGCTTCCTCAAGAAGTAAAGTCTGCTCTGTCCCTTCTTGTAGATGGCTTCACAGTTGCATCTCCACTCCAGTCTGTTGTCGAGGTGAGCACCAAGGTATTTATACTCCTCCACCACATCCACCTCTTCTCCCATGATGGAAATAGTTTTTCACTTAATGGAGTTTAAACGTTTCAACATGGAAGACTCACCGTCACCTCCAGCTTCGTTTAATTACTCCTCAATGCGGCTCTGCTCCACCAATCAGCGTCAAGTCTGCATTTCTCCCCTGGCCAATCATCCTTCAAGGCTCCACTTTAAAAGATCTTCATCCACAGAACCCTCTGTACTGCAGCTGAACTTTAATCCTCCTCCACCCCATCTCCACCATTTGGCTTCCAAACTCTTTCCAAATCTCCCCAGGCCTCCACTCCACCACCAGGATCGGATCCCAGGGGGGGAAGACATCTCTAAATCTAACCTTAAGATGTTCATTCAAGCGCATGTCAATCTCACCATTAACATCTTCCACTGGGGTCTGAGCGCCAAAGAAATAAACATTCATTAATAAACTTTTCTAATTGCATCCCTGTCTTCTCTTTGTGAGTCTCTCCAGGTTGAATACCTGTTTCTCTAAAAATCTACAACCATCTCCGTTGTTTTAGTCACGTTAAAAATGAGATGATTGTTTTCACACCATGCCACAAACCGGTCCACCAGCTCCCTGTACTCAGCTTCTTGTCCATCTCTGATCCACCCCACAACTGCAGAATCATCCGAGTATTTCTGCAGGTGAGTCTGTCTTGTACTGGAAGTCTGAGGTGTACAGAGTGAAGAGGAATGGTGAGAGTACATTCCCCTGTGGTGCTCCTTTGCTGCTGACTACTTGGTTAGACACACAAACCTTCAGTCTCACAAGCTGTGGTCTGTTTGTCAGGTAGTTTTTGATCCAGGAGATTGTTGAGGCCTCCACCTGAGTCTTCTGGAGTTTCTGACGAAGCAAATCAGGTTTGATTGTGTTAAATGCACTGGAGAAATCAAAGAACATGATCCTCACAGTGCTGCTGGCTTTGTCCAGATGACAGTGGGTTTGTTGAAGCAGGTGTATGATGGCATCTTCAACTCTACAGCGATAAGCAAACTGAAGGGGGTCCTGATAGTTTATTGTTTGCTTACTCAGGTGGGCCAACAGGTGTCTCTCTAGGACCTTCATGATGTGGGATGTCAGGGCAATAGGTCTATAGTCATTGAGCACTGATGGGTGAGTTTTCTTTGGATCTGGAACAAGACAGGAGGTCTTCCACAACACTAGAACCTTCTTGAAGAGGTGCTGCAGAATCCCGCAGAGGTGCTCTGCACAGCCCTTCAGGATTCTAGGGCTGACACGATCTGGACCTGCAGCCTTATTCCGATTCAGTCTCTCAAGTTGCATCTTCACCTGACTTCTTGAGACACAGAGGTGGAAGGGGGAGGCAAAGGGAGCACCAGTGTCTTCTGATATGGTTGAAGGCAAACATGTAGAAGCAGAAGGGTCTATGGCTGAGGTGGAAGATAAAACATTTGAGGTGTTACTGGACAGCTGTGGGTCCTGTGGGTCAAAGGAGGGTGGGATGTCTGTTTGGCATTGAGCAGGAGAGGAGGATGCTAAGCTTGTTTCTGAACTGAACCTATTGAAGAATGTGTTCAGTTCATTGGCTCAGTCCAGACCTCCATCGGTCTGATCATCCTTCTGCTTGAAGCCTGTGTTCTTCTTCATTCCTGACCACACATGTCTGATATTGTTTTGCTGGAGCTTGCTCTCCAGCTTCTTCTTGTACACCTCCTTGCTGTCTCTTATCTTGACTCTAAGTTGCTTCTGTATACTCTTAAACAATTTGCTGTCTCCCTCTCTGAAGGCTCTTAGGGTTAAAGTAGGGTTAGGTGATAAAAACAATATCCCAAACTTTTAACATCTCAGGGAACACTATTCAATCTTTTATTTATTCATTCCTTCATTCATCTTCTATACTGCTTATTCCATAGTGGGTCACAGGGGAGCTGGTGCCTATCTCCAGCAGTCTATGGGCGAGAGGCAGGATACACCCTGGACAGGTCAGCAATCCATCGCAGGGCAACACACAGTACAAAGAACCATTCACACACCCATTCACACCTAAGGGCAATTTAGAGAGACCAATTATCCTAACAGTTTTTGGACTGTGGGAGGAAGCTGGAGTACTTGCTGCAAGGCAACAGTGCTACCAACTGCAGATACTATTCCATCTATCATCCTAAAAACTGCACAAATAAAACACCACTGAAAATCTACCAAGACACGTCCATCCACCAAAATGACAGACCAGGCAGGAAGAGAGAGATTAAGCCAACAGGCACATGGTAACTCTGGATGGCTTCAGAACTAACAGCTTACATGGGATACTCTGTTGACAGAAAAACCTTAAGTCGTACACACTCCAAATTTGTTCTTTGTGGAAGAATCGCGGAAAGACAGCTATTCTTGAAAGAATGGTTTAAGTAGTCAAGTTTGCCACAAGCCATGTAGGGGGCATAACAAACACATGAAGAAAGGTCCTCTGTTGAGTCACTGCGGAATCATTTACTCAACACTGAATCCTGACACTGAATCCTGCTCTAGTCTGCCCCATGTAATTCTGCCGTCACCATCTCCATATTCCTGTTTTGTTTTTGGATTTAAAAGGTTTCATGATCTTCAGTTCATGTTTTTGGATCTTGGACTGTTTTTGTATGTTGCTTTTTGTATTATGCATGGATCCTCCATCACCACTGCCCCTTTTGTGGGAGGCTTCACAAAAACATGCATGTCAGACAAGTAATGTAACAGTCTGTTTTTTAACCTGCCTGCTACTAACTTTCTCTCACCCCTAAGAGGCGCTGGAGCTGCAGGCCAGAGGTTTGACAGGTGTACATCGATCCCTCATCAGCTGGAGGACTATATGAGGGTGGCTCGCTGGCTCTTCTACGCCTGAGTGTTTTGCCTACTGTGGTAGCGTTAACCTGGCCAGCCTTTCCTGAATTTTTGGAAGATCTCCCTTGGTGGAGCCCCTCATTAATAGACTGTTTTTTCCCCTTCATCTTAGGCCGTTCAGCCGAGCCGCCAAGCTGCCTCAGCTCATCTCTGTCATTCCCTTACAGCCTGACTCCTGACCACTCTGCTCGCCTCGTTCCTGAACCTAGCAATAAAACTTTGAATCAACGCTTCTCTGTCTGAGTGTCCTCTGCATGTGGGTCAAGTCGGCCTTAAAAACCATGACAAGTAAAATTTTATTCTGTCTTTATTTTTTCCTTTACGGCTGTGTCTACCATTGAAACAAATGCTTATTAAAATCCACTTTAAATACAAAAAACTATGGGTAAATCCTGTTGATGCTGTTTCATAATCAGAATACAAAAAATACTAAACTTTAAATTGCATAACACAGCAGTTCAGGCAAATTAGCCCATTTTCCACCGAAGGTCCCAAAAGGAATCCCAGATAATTTGTGTGCTTTCCGATTCTACTGCTCTGTAAGGCCGTGGAAAATGTATTTAAATCAGCGTAGCAACATATAAAGATGTTGTGAAGAAAATTGCAATACACCTCCAGTCCAGCAGGTGGCTGTCATAAGAAACAAAAGGCCAAACAAACAATGCCCGAACATATCCTGCCATTTGTTCACAAATTAGATGGAGAATACACAACGGGGTTTTTTTTTTTTTTTTGTTTTTTGCTTGTGGTCACATTGTAACTGAAACCAAGCAATATATAAGGTAGAGAAGGCAGGCAATTGCCCGAAGTCATCGCCTTAGAAAACATCATCAATATGCAGGTCTTAATGGCAACTGAGCAAAAGTCAGAACACTGCAAAAATGGGCCCACCAATCATTGTTGCTCAGCACATAACCCGCCCCTCAACAATCCCAGGGTAACCTGAAAGTCCTACCTCCAGACCAGGACCTTTAATTCAGAAAAGTGTGGACCAGGGATTTAGAAATTACTAGGGTAAAATTATGTCAAAACGCACCGAAGGCTTTTAAGATAATGGCTGAAAGTCCCTGCAATGGTAAAAGGGCTGTTGAGCATGATATGATCATGCTCAATCGTGCGGAGGGTAAGGGGTGCCTCAGTATTCCCTACAGAAAGAAATGACACAAAGAGCATACCTTGGTTGGGGAAAGAAACTAGGGGCCTCATTTCCTCACTAGATGAAAATAACAGGATGAAATGGCAGTCTAGATAAGGCTCCCAGATTTATTAATTTTTTCAGTGTACCACAAATTTGTATAATATGATTTGTACTGATGTACAATCTTATACATTTTTACAACAAGTGCGTTTTTTATAATCATTAATCCAGTAATCAGTTAATAAATACATTATTGGACCATAGGTTATAAGATGCCCAGACTTCTTTCTCCTCAGACACCTCCTCCAGCTCCTCTGGGGAAGGCCGTACTCAGGCCAGCTAAGAGAGATAGTCCTTCCATCTTTTCCTGGGCCATTCCCTGGGCCTCCTCTCGGTGGGACATGCCTGAAACACCACCAAGGGAGGTGGGACCACAATGTGACCATATATTCTAGGACCACCTTGAAGAAAGTAATATGGATCAGTGCTGCAAAAGAGAACCCCTTTAAAACCTGTGATTGCAGATTGGGTGAAATTTTGACATTTTTTATTTAAACCCAAATGAGCTTCAATAAGCTGAGAAAGAGATGATTCCTCCAGGGCTCTGCCTCCTTGCACTGAATGTATTAAATCCAGCCTTTGCCAAGAATCAAACTGGTGCCTACCAGTTCATCAAATACTCTGAGCTGGACATTCATAAAACATGTTTTCCCCAGCTAGCTCCTGGCATCAGCTCAGATGTTATAAATCACACACTGTATATTTTATAACTTGGTTCAGGGGTTGTATGTGGGGTTCTATTAAAACAGTTGCTGTAGATACAGATGGGATTGGTACAAGGGTAATTATGAATATAATTCTGTAGTACAGACGTGCACTAGATCACCATTAAAGTATAAATTATAAATTTGCAACAGTCTTAAAGTCCCCCTGTGATAAAAGCCCCGTTTTTTAACCTTGCACCTTGTCCAGAAGATATTTTTATGTGTTGCAAGACATATCATGAGCTGTTAATGCGATCGGTCGTTATATAAATCTGCAGAGCCTTGCCAACTTTTCAAAGAAGGGAGGTCAGGCAGCCAGAATGATCCTCAGAAAAGATTGGAATAACCAATATCCTGACTCCTTGCAGGGTGTCTCAAAAGCTAATTTTTCATGTGCTGAAAGGAACCAATAAACTGAAAAGCAAGAACAAAGCTACGAAGAGAAGTCTCTCCTTGTTTGCAGTATATATTACAAAATTGGTTTTCCATCCAAGGCTCATCCAGGTAGTGGAAATAAACTCAATCTTGTGCTTAAATTGCCCTAATAAAGAATACGTTTAAATCATACATTAATGAGAGTGGGAGGGACAGAAGGCTCCATCAAGGAGATGAACTTGGCTTGTTTTGCTCTTCATTGCAAATTTTTATGGCTGCAGGACATTTGCAAAATGGCACAACCCAGAGATGGCATACCATTTGTTCAATTATTACAGTCAATAGTGAAAGTCCCCTGGTAAATCGGGGCTGCAGGTAAACACATTTTATCTGTCTACCAAGCCATTTTAGCCACCTCCATTTCATCTCTTTGTGAAAACAACCACAAAATGTTTCTGGGGTAAAAAGTAAGAGTTTTTTTTTACATAAGGGACACCACACCTGATTATTATTATTTGTTGTCATTTTCTTAGAAATTGAACATCTATATATTAAAAAGGAGAGAAATAGCTTTAACTTACAGTACACACACTTAAATAGCATTACCAACTGTTTTCAAGCCAAAGGCTCATGCTATCTATTGCTGTTATGTTTCCACTCTTGCCAAAAGTGATAGAATATGAACAGATTACTTTTCTGGTTATTGCACTGTATAGCATAGTCAAGTGGAAATTAAAGTTACTATCATCTGGTGGCAGGCAAAGATGTTGATGGGGATCAGCATATTTATAGACCCCCTTTCAGTAAATGAAGATAGAGGTATGCATTCCTGTGCAAGCATTACTACTGCTTGTAAATGGTTTTGCTGTTTGTAGTGGCTTTTATTGTAGTTTTTGTTGTAGGGTACAAAGATAAGGTTTTAGGTGAAAAGTAACTGCTAACAACACTGATTAATTGATCTAACGCATTTGCAATGTTTTAATCACATTAACATTAATCAGAAAAATTTACTGAAGTCCAACACCTATAACCATCCTGTCTTTAAAATGGCAAACACTCGCATGCATGTGAGTAGACTATCTCTTTAAAAAAACAGCAGTTTTTGTTTTTAAGCCTTTTTTTGTGAATGCCAGTACAATGCTCACCCATTATTCCCTCTATGTATTTCCAATTATTTTATGCTGAAGAGGGCAAAGGGACAAATGGAGTGGAGACAAGAGAAAGAGTAAAGCAAGCCAAGACACTTTGTAATGCCAGGGACAGGTTATAAGGAAGATAAATAGTGTGACACCTTAATGGAGCCATATAGTTATCATTTATGAATAAAGTGAGATTGCTTCATAAAAGGTACAGAATATGATTAATGACAGAGTTGAACTGCTTCCATCGATCCTAGACATAAAAAGACTCTTGAGTATTTACAGCTGTTAATGTTATAACGAATGGCAATATAAAACTCACACGTACTGTAAGTAAGTCCAATATAGTGGTACAGATGTGGGAATTAGTTTAGGGTTGCCATTAGCCCTGTGACTTAAAAGCTGTTGTTTAGATAGAACAATGACTGCAGAAAGAAGCAAACACAATGAAAGATGAAACCATTTGAGCTAAGTTGATTTATCCTGTGTCAGTTGAGAACATAATGCTGACACAGGGTATACTTTATGGGAAGAAACCCAACAATTAAACATTTCTTTGGGAGCATATCTATAACTAAGATTGAAAACGATTTTGCAGCTCCAGAGCTAGAAATACAGGTAGAACGTATACCAAGACCTTCTTCAGACTCGGCAGCAACATAAATCCTGGGCAGTCTATTTACATCCAGATGGTTCTAAATACTTAAAACATTTTGAATACAGTTAGCATCAGACTGCCTTCCGAGGTGGTTTGGGATACTTTTATCTACATTATTTAGCCATTTAAGCAAAATATACTGTGTTACACGAAGAAACTCCGATGTGACGTCGCTCCTCCTTAAGCTGCAAAATTATTACCTGAATGTCTCCCTTTGAACAAAGGAAAATGAGTTTCGCAATTAAGAATTTTTATAGACTCGTGCTCTGGAAATATGTGATTTAACTGAATCACAAATTTGTTAACATTAGTGGCACTTAGACCAAGCTAAGTGTGCCGATTTGTCTTGCAGCCACATTTTATTTTTTTACTAATTTATACAGTATACTGCTAATATTTGTTTTGTTGCAAGCTGTTATTCGTGTTTTATCGTGGCATCAATGCAGAATCATTAATGTCTGTATCAAGATGCATCTTAAAATAGAGAAATTTCCGCAGCTCTAATGTTTATTTGCATTTAAAGTGGGAACATGAGATCTGATCATTCTGGTCAGATTTCACTACAAGGTGCTGAGCAGTCATGTGTACTTGCATCCAAATTAGCCAGGATTCATGTTCATCAAAGGAGGTCTGAACAAACCCTTTCACAAAACATTTCCATCATAAACTCTCAAACATGAGGTGCGTCTGAGCAGCACTGACGTCAACAGTTTACACAACATCTGCGTCAGAAATCTTCCAATGCCATTCATATCAAACCAATAATTTTGGATGAACTTGGTGTAGTAATCCGAGCAAATGCTTGAAATTTAAATTATGTACACAATATTCCTAAATCACATGAAATTTTACATCTTAAACAGGTTAATACTGTATCTTTATAACAGTCCCTTCATCATTCAAAGGTTGAAGGAATGAGCTGAAGAAATGGTTACATATCAAAATGTGGTGTAGTGCTGTGAGAAATTATTTGACAGCAATCAGACTTAAAGGGGACATATCATCCACTTTTTTAGCCCTTAAATACAAAAAAATAAAGGGAACACTCAAATAACACATAGATCTGAATGAATGAAATATTTTCATTGAATACTTTGTTCTGTACAAAGTTGAATGTGCTGACAACAAAATCACACAAAAATCATCCATGGAAATCAAATTTATTAACCAATGGAGGCCTTGATTTGGAGATCCTGAGGGATCTCCTCCCAGACCTGGACTAAAGCATCCGCCAACTCCTGGACAGTCTGTGGTGCAACGTGACGTTGGTGGATGGAGCGAGACATGATGTCCCAGATGTGCACAATCGGATTCAGGTCGGGGAACGGGCGGGCCAGTCCATAGCTTCAATGTCTTCATCTTGCAGGAACTGCTGACACACTCCAGCCACATGAGGTCTAGCATTGTCCTGCATTAGGAGGAACCCAGGGCCAACCGCACCAGGATATAGTCTCACGAGGGGTCTGAGGATCTAATCTCGGTACCTAATGGCAGTCAGGCTCCGTGTGGCCCTCCAAAGAAATGCCACCCCACACCATTACTGACCCACTGCCAAACCGGTCATGCTGAAGGATGTTGCAGGCAGCAGATCACTCTCAACTGTGGCTCCAGACTCTGTAAAGTCTGTCACATGTGGTCAGTGTGAACCTGCTTTCATCTGTGAAGACCACAGGGCGCCAGTGGCGAATTTGCCAATCCTGGTGTTCTCTGGCAAATGCCAAGCGTCCTGAATGGTGTTGGGCTGTGAGCACAACCCCCATTTGTGGACGTCGGGCCCTCATACCATCCTCATGGAGTCGGTTTCTAACCGTTTGTGCAGACACATGCACATTTGTGGCCTACTGGAGGTCATTTTGCAGGGCTCTGGCAGTGATCCTCCTGTTCCTCCTTGCACAAAGGCAGAGGTAGCGGTCCTGCTGCTGGGTTGTTGCCCTCCTACGGCCTCCTCCACGTCTCCTGGTGTACTGGCCTTTCTCCTGGTATTGCCTCCAGGCTCTGGACACTACGCTGACAGACACAGCAAACCTTCTTGCCACAGCTCGCATCGATGCGCCATCCTGGATGAGCTGCACTACCTGAGCCACTTGTGTGGGTTATAGAGTCCGTCTCATGCTACCACAAGTGTGAAAGCACCACCAACATTCAAAAGTGACCAAAACATCAGCCAGAAAGCATAGGTACTGAGAAGTGGTCTGTGGTCCCCACCTGCAGAACCACTCCTTTATTGAGTCTGTCTTGCTAATCGCCAAAGATTTCCCCCTGTTGTTTATTCCATTTGCACAAAGCATGTGAAATTGATGGTCAATCAGTGTTGCTTCCTAAGTGGACAGTTTGATTTCACAGAAGTTTGATTTATTTGGAGTTATATTGTATATTTATTTGAGCAGTGTACATTTTGTTGTGTTCTTGGAGTGTGCAGTAGCGCAAAAAAAGTTAAATTTAGTCTCTCCAGATGCTGCGTAGATATTTTTATATTCAGTTTGGGTCATATTTTTCAATCCATGCAGTTTTCCCTATTCTCTATTATGTTTTTTGAACTATTAAGGTCAGAGTATTTGCTGCAGAACAGCTTAACAAGGTTGTGGTCTTCTGGCAAACCAATTTCGCGTATCCGCTATTTTTATTTCTCACTGATCTTGTGATTTTGTAGTTCAAGCTCAAGTATGTCGAAGCTGCAAGTGCATAAGTTTAAATGTTCGGTTGTTGTTTGTATAATATCACACAAATTAATACACCGCCCCCAGCATCAGAACCTATTCGAAATGCCTGGTTAAATTTTCATTTTCATTGAAATGTACCCACATCAGTGGGGAATTTGCTCTTTGTCTGCGTGAAGCACTTCAAGGACAAGTGCTACAGCGACCTTCGCCAGTGTCAAGAAGGATTTGCAGAAAGACTTCATCTGATTAAGGGGTCAGTTCCTTCTGTCTCTGGAAACGATGGACACCACAAAGCGGTAAGCTGCAAATAACGCTAAAATGATAAAAAACTTTCTTTTAGGCATGAATTTATTTTGTGTTAATAGAAATTCCTGGCGATTGTTTTAAAAGCAGTAGCATTGTGTCTTCAGCTTTTGTTAGTGCTGTGTACTCACATTTAGCTCCTTGAGGACATAACGGTACTGCTTGTTTTAAATAGTATTACTAAATAAACAGTTTTGAATTGTTTTTGGCATTTTTTTCTTGCTTATACATCGCTAGATAATTGTATCTCTGTTATCAAACTACAAAAATTGCTGAACGGGGTGGAGTGGAACGTGCTTTGACCTGGAGGGGTGTGGGTTGTGGGGTGTGAAGTGCCTCAATAGCATTTATAGAGACCACACCAAATTGAGTAGCTCTCAGACGCACCCTAGAACAGGGGTAAAAGAGGGGCCTGTGGAGCTACAATAAGAAGGAATTCCGACCAAAGCATTGCAGTTCCACTTTATACAGACCACAACTGAATGACTTAAGTGTGAAGCGGAAGGATATATATATCCCCTTTAATAAAATCAATTGTAATATCAGAAAGAGATAACCTGAATAAACACAAAAAGTATTTCTCAAATGATGATCTTACACATTAAGGGGAAAATTGCTATTCCAAACCAACCAGGCCCTATGTAAAAAACAACTTGTCCCCCTATTAGATTATGAATTACAGTAAGTGTAATTAACCACATTTTTGGTAAATCTTAGTTCAATTTCATTAGCCACACTGAAGACAGATTAATGCCTAAATATAGAATCACAAAATCATTTAAATATAGCCTGTCTGACAACATGAAATAGACTTACTGATCTTCAAAACCAAACATGAATTCATCTAAAGATATTCAGAAATGACAATGACACAAGAAAAGAAGCAAAGTCTTAAGCATGAGTCTACAGGACTTGTAAAATGGTTAGAAAGCCATTTTAAAGGTTTTGGGGGCTGGAGTGGAGCACATTGAGAAATGGAGAAAATACCGAACAGTGGTAAACTTTTCCAGAAGTGGCAGGTTAACCAAACTTACTCCAAAAGTACATCAGCAACTTATACAGGTGGTCGCACTGCAGAACTAATTTGACTCAGTTACGATAAGTGTTAATGATCCAAGGTTGAGAAGGAAACTAGGCAAAAACAGTCTCATATTTTGAAAAATCCATATCATGCAAATAGAGACTCATTTAGTGAGAAAGTGTATCTAAAACTTTGAAAAAGGTTGTGTATATTGAGAGCTGATGAGACAAAAGTGTTTCTTTTTTTTGGAAACCATATGTCCCATTACATCTGGCTAAAGCTAATACAGTATTTCAAAAAAGGAACATTATATCAAGAGCCAAACATGGTGGTGGTATTGGGATGTTTTTGGGGCAATTTTGCTGCTACAAGACCTTGACAATTTGTTGTAATTGTTGGAACCATGTATTCTGCTCTCTACTATAAAATCCCAAAGGAGAATATTCAACCATCAGTTTGTGACCTTAAACTCATGCACTCTTGGGTTATGCACCAGTACAATGATTGGTTACACACCAACAATTCCACTTCTGAATGGCAAAGACAAGTAAAATGAACTGATCTTAACTGTAAAATGGGTGAATACCATTTTGTGGTACTATAATTTAGAGCTTTAAACACTTATAAACCCACACATAGCAGGCCCCTCTTGCAAATTAAATTGTTGGTGTTGGTGAAATGTAACTGACTAAAGAAAGGTGAACAAATATTTTACAAATGCATCTTTTGTCAAATACTGTAAATAATTTTAATTGTGAGATTCAAAAAATATTTGTCAGTTTATAATTGTCAAAGCCAACAATATTTATTCATATGTTTTTTTGTTGCAATTAACAGGAACCAAAATCTGCACTGGAGCTACATGCAGCCTTATGAAATTGAAGAGGCTATCAAGAGCAACCTTGACTGATACTCCAGGGCCTGCTGGTTTTTGAGAAACCTTAGAGAAAACATTCTTTCAGACTGCATTTTATCAGCAGTGTCAAGGCTATCTTTGTTTGGTCTGCCGATGAAGGTATTATTCATTATCTTCTGGGAAAGCATAGATGTCTTAACCAGGCTTTTGCATAATGAAGTGGATTTCAAATTAGAGTCTTTACTTTTTCTCTGATTTGCATGCTTCTACTTTATTGCCACATCATACACGCCAAGCACAAAACAAGGGAAGTGAAAAAATATTTTAACAAGGTTTTTAGCACAGGATAAGAGTGAACATTGTACCTTACAAAACATTTTAATTAATATTGTCAAAGAAAAGGATATTTTTGATTACATACACTTTATGTTAAACTCCTGGGGTTGGTAAAAGACGAACACAATCTGTCCAGGGTGTACCCCACCTCTTGCCTGTAGACTGCTGGAGATAGACACCAGCCCCCCCATGACCCGCTGTGGAATAAGCAGTAAAGAAGATGAATGGATGAACCTCAGCTCAACAGTAGGCTTTCCTAGGGAAGTGTGAGAAGTGAGAAGTGTGATCGCTTTCTTGGAACACACCCTGGTCTTCCACTCTACATGGCCAAAGGCTTCAGCATCTCAAGGCAAATTTTGTTCACCCACATGTGGCTCTGTAGGCCATTTTTGCTATTAGACTATTATTGTCCAATATTAATAATATAAAACAGAGGAGTCTTCTGACTCCTCTGGCAATAAAAAGAATACCTGCTAAGAACTGATCAAAATAGAAAATGTTGATGACATACAAATCTTGTTTTTGTTGCTCAGCTTCTTTTTGTCTTATAGCCGCAAACAGTTATTATTTCTTTATTTCCTGTTAATATAGCATTAACATTCCTTTAAAAACAAGTTTGCATTCTCTTATTGTAAACATTTGAAGTGTTACTCTGTTTTAAAACCTAATTAAAGAATAACGAGAATGTGGTTCTTAAATTCAACCACAAAACAAGCAAATTTTTTATCTATTTATTTAAATAATAAACATTAATCTACATTTATTCACTAATGTACATTTATTTAAAAACATATATTTATGTAATGTATTAATTTTAATTTTCAATTAACCAATTAATACATATTTTTTTTAAGGGTTGTGTAGGTTGTATTGCTCTTGAAAAATTCTTATTATGAGAGGTGAGGGCAAAAATGGTTCTTAGGATTAAATAGGTTGCTGATCCCTCGTCCATGCATTCAGACTTGGGCTTTTGGCTTGGGCTTGGGTCATACAAAATGCTGATGAATGTGACCTAGAGGGAGAATAAATATTTATTTTTTTCTGTTCTGTTGAGATGCAAATGATACTGTTGAATTAAACATTTGAATTTAACTATAAAATAGTTGTGCTAAGCAACACAGCGATACAGTGTTTGTTGTTGACCTATAGCAAGAATAATTTTTTTTTTAAGTCCTAGCTGCTCTCTATAAATGTGAGGGTATTCTCTGAATCCAAAATATGCATTTTTTGTTTTAGTTTTCCAATAGCAATTAAGCATTAGAGTGAGTGTAAAAGGATGTTTGTCTTGTACACTCACCGGGCACTTTATTAGGTACACCTGTCCAACTGCTGGTTAAAGCAAATTTCTAATCAGCCAATCATATGGCAGCAACTCAAGGCATTTAGGCATGTAGACATGGTCAAGACGATCTGCTGCAGTTCAGACAGAGCATCAGAATGGAGAAGAAAGGTGATTTAAGTGACTTTGAATGTGGCATGGTTGCTGGTGCCAGACGGGCTGGTCTGACTATTTCAGAAACTGCTGATTTACTGGGATTTTCATGCACTACCATCTCTAGGGTTTACAGAGAATGGTCCGAAAAAGGGAAAATATCCAGTGGGCAGCAGTTTTGTGGGTGCAAATGCCTTGTTGATGCCAGAGGTCAGAGGACAATGGGCAGACTGGTTTGAGCTAATAGAAAGGCAACAGGTACTCAAATAACCACTAGTTATAACCAAGGCATGCAGAAGAGCATCTCTGAACGTACAACACGTTGAACCTTGAGGCAGATGGGCTACAGCAGCAGAAGACCACACCAGGTGCCACTCCTGTCAGCTAAGAACAGGAAACTGAGGCTACAATTCGCATGGGCTCACCAAAATTGGACAATAGAAGATTGGAAGAACTTTGCCTGGTCTGATGAGTCTCGATTTCTACTGCGACATTTGCATGGTAGAGTCAGAATTTGGCATCAACAACATGAAAGCATGGATCCATCCTGCCTTGTATCAACGGTTCAGGCTGGTGGTGGTGGTGTAATAATGTGGGGGATATTTTCTTGGCACAGTTTGGGCCCCTTTGTACCAATTGAGCATTGTGTCAACACCACAGCCTACCTGAGTATTGTTGCTGACCATGTCCATCCCTTTACCACCCTTACTTCCAGCAGGATAACGCGCCATGTCATAAAGCACAAATCATCTCAGACTGGATTCTTAAACATGAAAATGAGTTCACTGTAATCAAATCGCCTTTGGTATAGAAATAATCAGATCACACTTTCAGAACAATTGAATGTTACCTTGTCCTATGTAGACCCACATTTTTGGCCTCAAGTTTGGTGTTGACCTTTGTTGTCTTTGCCTTTTAAAATCCTTAAGCAAGTGGAGTATTTAACTATGAACCATAAAACAACTATTTGTTAGTGGTTTGCATTTTCAAAATGCATGATTTATTGTCTACATGGAACTATAATTAATAAAACAAATTCCCTTCGAGTTTTACTTAATAAAACGCTTAACTACAGGCTAATACCATTGACACAGAAGCCGCCCCCTGCAAGCTATGAATGTATTCTGTACTGGCTTAATTTTTCACATGGGACTCAACATCAATCTCTTGAACAGTCCATTTTTAAAGGCACTTCCTAAAAATGGATGAAAGGAAGCTGCTGCTACCAATACTCTGCTGACTTCTCACTCCACAAATTTTCTGTAAACTTGTGTCAGAAATATTATGTGTCCTATATGACACTGGTTATACTGGACATTTTTGCAAAGAGCCCTGACTTTAGCTTATACAAATTGTAAAATGACTATTGCAAAAAACAAACTAATTAAGCTGAAGGATAAGCATTTTAGAAATAGAAAAATATATTTCTGAATAAGATATTTAGGCAGGAACCGGGAAATGGGTAAGATTAAAGAATGCTAAAATATTGAGGCTATCACTAAATAATAAGGCATATTTGGTATCCAATTTTAGGTTTGTTTGCCTAATAAATATTCTGTAAATTTGGTCTGAACATCTATTAATGATCCTCATTGTCCTCATTGTTTTCTGCCATTGATTTAGCCATGTCCCATCTTCCATATGCTTTTACTGTTTTCCTCCTGCTTGTGCTATTTCTAAATGTAACTAACATATGTCAGCATGTGATGTTGATGCAGCAACCTTCTGTGGAAAGTCAGCTGCTCAAACCCCTGGGATATATCTAGCAACCAACTAAAGTTGGCCTTCGTGCCTGAGCTCAGAATTAGAGGTAAATGTCCCTGTGCATAGCAATTCTGCTACAGCAGATTTTTTACCACTGACAATAGAAAGTTGACCCTCTCAGATTCCTTGTAAGGCTGAGATGTTGAGCCTGTCAGCAGTTACACTTTGTAACTTTGAATTAGAATTCTCCTTGACAAGAAAACAAACACACAGTAGAAGCAAAAAGAAAAGTAGTTGGTGTAGCACAAAAAAAGCAAAAAGTTAATAAGTTATAATTAAAGACACTAATAAATGACCTTATGATTAATGGTATGACTGTCATCTTGACTATAATTACAAGAAAGCAAAGAGGTATTTTATGATTTTTGTACTTCTATAAAAAAATAATACAAATGTTTTTTCATGCACTTAAAGGAGTAAGGAGCTGAGATCCTTCCATGTATCCATGCAGAAATTAATTAAACCCTCATAATTAGATCAATGAAATATACAGCAGTAAATGTTCACATTTTAAAGCTATGAAGTCTGGGGGGCCCATTTGGTGTATGTTTTAATTATTCTTTCTTTTGCAGAAGTGTATCACTATGATTGAGTTTAATTACAATCACATATGATGAAATGAGAGCCTAATCTTTAGAGTATCAAATAAAACATGATCATATTACATGGATAAGATGTCATGAAACAGTAAAATGAGTATATATTCACACTCTGGAACTGAGGACTGAAGAGGCCTGTCTGTAGTATTAACTGTCTTATCTTTTTCAGATGTAGAAAACTACAAGTATAATCAAAGAAAAATGTATGATGATTTTCTATTTTTCTACAATTATTAAATGTAATGAAGAGGGGTAATGTTAATCAATTGTGATGTATGAATAAAAAGAATGAAGTGATGTTTTTTTTTAGCTGTAACTGGTGTGAGAGCAAGAAGCAGAGAAATACTGTGTTAGAAAGCTTGAGGCTGAGCAGATAAGGATGGCACTATGGCCTGGGAGCCAGAGGCGGCAGAGTCATAACATCAGGATGGGAGGGGCAGAGGAGAGCCAGCTTCACGGGAACTGGGCATGGATGGAAGGTCAACAAGCAAGCTCAAGTCATTACAAGCATGGGAGCAAGAAACGTGAAGCCAGTTGCACGCTCTTTTTCATCAGTCTGAAGTTCGAAAAACAGGCAAGAGTCATAGCACCAGGCCTGGAGCAGGAGTCGTGAAGGCTGAAAAACAGACGGAAGTCATAACACAGGGAGCCAGCTGCAGGCTGTTTACAACTCTGTCAATGGAGGCTGGGAGACAGGACCGGTAACTAATTGATAGGAAACCTTGCCTGGCAACAGGGGATGAGCAGTGAGGCTATCTGCACTATGAAAACTGTGCCAAAGAAAGAAACGGGGTTGTTTCCACACAGAAGACCAGCGAAAAGATGGGTGGAAAAAAAAAGAATACAGATGAATCAGAAGCGGAGACGCCCCCCGCTGACAATTTGCTTTTAAAGAAGATCAACCCCGTTGGGGTGAGAAGAGCTGCAACTCAAAATGAGAATTTTTCCATTTCCTTGATCCATTTTTATCAAAAAAATGAAGTGAACTTGGTCAGTGAACAACTGATTGCTTTAAGTTTCAGGCTTCTGGAAAAATCTGAACCAACCCAATTACACCCTAAAGGTTTCCTTCAACTGTTCTAGCCTCTGGAAGCTCACCGACTTTTGAAACATATGCCAACAAAGTTTCTGTTTTTTAGATTTTTAAATTTTTAATTTTTTTTTCCAACTTGACCATCGAAACCCCGAGCATCAGCGCCTGTCCACTTAGAGGAAGAAAACTGAAGATTTGCCTTTAACCCAAGAAGACAATCACTCGTTACCTACTGAAGAAATCATTCCATTCGGATCAATGGTGACCAACCGTCTCCAAAGCCTCTTCAGCCTTACCAGTTTCAGCATTAGGGAAAGATAGGTTAAGTTGATTGATTTATTTCTATTATTGAAATTATTAAGCTTTGCTGATTTTTAAGCTGTTACTGACCCCTGCAAAAGCATTACTAATTAGAGGAAGCATAGAAAATTCTACATTTATTGCGGACAGTCAATTATTTGAGTCACCATATTTTGGGGTTTTTCATTGATGGTAAAAAGTCTTGTTGCTTGGTTCCAAATGATTTTTGGAGGTTTTTATAGGTTACCTTAAGCCAAACTTGTTAAAACAATGCCCTTGCGGCTCGTGCCGAGCCACTAAAATCAACCTAACCCATATACCAATTGCAATTTGTAAAATAGGGAATGAGCAGCGATTAATAGAAGTGACTGTCAAGGAGTGGATAACTGCTGTGAGCTACTCAGTTGTCCAAGCCACCAGTTGAAGAAGGGCGAGACTTCTGGAAAAGATAGGCTGTTAGAGGTTAGGCGAGTCATTTCCCGACACCAGCTTAAACAGATTTTCCAGTAAACCTGCTAAGTAAGACCTTCCAGGTTTAGGGAAGTTTGGACCCGTTGGATGTAGAGCCAGATTGAGCAATCCCCTTAGAAATAGGGAAGTAGGAGGGAGGGGTTAGCTCATTGGACACGAAAGGAGTTAATCAGCATAAGGACAAAGCCAATCACAAACTAATTCTGAGAAATTTATGAAGATAGATTATACCAAATCAGCCATTTCAGCCGAATGTTATTTTATGCATATATGTCAGGATATTTTCAGCATGTCAATTTGATTTACTTCCTTCAGGACAGTAACTTTCATTCTGGGTGTTTATGCATTTTTAAGATGACAATGCAGTCCCATATATTACACATTACAAATGTATGCACTGTTGAACAAGAGGGTAGAAATTACACCTTAAATGCCTCAGCCTTTCAGTTTCTAAACGCCAAAATATAGTATGTGTTTTGAGAAAGAATAGCAACATCATAAAGTAATTACCATTATCAAAAAATCATTATTATTTATTTTTAATTCAATAAATAGTGAAAGCCTTCACAGGCCACGTTACACTTTTAGAACCATCTTAATTTTCTGTGACATAGATTCAACAGTGGGAAGTGTTAAAAACAGTACTCAGAGACTTTGGTTCATACACACATTGCAGCATCACACAATTACTGCAGATCAGTTTTGTTTGCTGCACATCAGTGATGTAAATCTTCAGTTCCATAGGCTTAATGTCTGGTGATTGTTGAGCCAATTAGAGTGTAGTGAACTTATTGAGTGGAGTGAACTCATGCATTGAGTTGCTGCCATGTGATTTGCTGGGTTGCCATTTGCTTTAACAAGGAATTGAACAGGTGTACCTAATAAAGTAATTGGTGAGTTTATACTCAAATATTAGGAGCTAAAGACACCAAAGACACTGTGTTTTAAGCCATGCACAATATTTTGTTTATGTAATAAATTTGAGTTCTCCCTAAAAGTCATAGCTTTGCATAGTGTATTCAAATACACCAGTCAACTTTCTGCAAAGGAGTGAGACCTTCACAGAGGAAAGCTGAAACAGAAGTCGTTACATTTAAATAATACAATTTTCTGAATAAGAACATTGGCTATTTCTGAAGTCAACTGGAACTGCACTGAAATACTGTATGTTACAAGCCAAATGATTTATGAGTCACATCACGGTCTCGGTCGACCATATTTTTCTCCACTGAAGCTACATGAAAAACCTTAACGTTTCCAAATTGCAGAGTTTAGCGATAGCTGGGAGTCCACTCTGTTTGGTTTTGGTGTCGCTTTCTCTAGTTGCAAGAGAAACAAATAAGAGACTATAGCCTTGATGAGTGTGTAAAATGAAATGTACTTTACTATTTTACTACAAAAAGCTTATGAGTTTTCAAGTACTGACAAAGCATTGATTTTACTAACTTTTGTTCAGACGTATTGGACTGGCAAACGCCTAGTGGGGTCAAAAAATCTTGATCAGACATCCCAATAGTTTTGGCACATGCAGTCAAAGCAGTAAAACATTTATTCTAAATAAGTGTTTTTCTAAAAAAATATTTTAAAATCTGGACCTTCAAAACAAAATAATTTGATTTGGCATGACCCTTTCCTCTTAGCAAACAGGTGTATTCAAACCTTGCCAGCAAAATGCTCCCTACACCATTGCAAATAAAGCAAATCCTCTAGCCACCGGGGTCTAGTATTCAGGCTCATAATGTTCTTATGCGTAGCTTGCCTGCAATCGCCCACTTGCTGAGAATCTGGTAACGGATGAGTCATTTGAGCACAGCAATTTATTTCACATTTGTAGTTTTTGATTAGCTCAACTCTTAAATGTACAGTTATATATTTAATGATGGTTTAATTACCACTGTAATAAACTTTTTTATTACTTTAATTATTGAACTTGACAATCTGGTCACATCCTACTTTGAGCTATTTGATTATGTAAGCAAGAGTTTTTTTCTATCATATTTCGCAATGTGAAAAGCACCAAAGTCATCTATTGCAAGCTGGTTATACCAGTTTTACCCTTTATGCTGATGTCTTTTTTTTTCTAGATTTAAAAGTTGAGTTGCCTTTCTAGATGAAACAAAGGACAGTTGGGCAGTCTTTCTGGCTTTTTCTGACAAGGCTCCGACAACAGACCCTCTTTAACAGTTTCCTTTTTGTTCTCTTTTTGCGCCTTAATACAAAATGAAAAAAAACGCATATTTTCTGCATGTCCGAACATTCATAGAGCAAAATGACATTTTATTTGCATGAAATAACTGAATTATATCAATGTGTCTGCTCTTGTCATATTCATTGATTCATTTAAATTTAAATTTAACAACTCACAAAATAAATATATATATGTATTCTGTGGGCAAACAAGGAGTCAGAAATGACCATAAAAACTAACAGCTTTAATTGTGGCCAGCTGAATGTCTACACTCTTAATTAGTGTATTACATCACAGTTACAGGGCATTGTGAAAGTATTCACACCCGTAAACCTATTTAGACTTTATCACAACCACAAACTAGGATTTTACGTAATAAAACAACACAATTTAGTAGGATTGTAATGGTAGATGTAGTCATACCAAGTTATCTGGTACAGCTTTATTGGTTAGGTTTGCACATGTACCAAACAAATAAAGCGTTTTTGTTTTTAAAACTGAACACATGCAGAATGTTTATGTGATGCAACATTTTGTAAGGTATTTGTATTTCAACAGCAATAGGGTATGTGGCTCGTTCTGCACTTAAAGCTGCAGTAGGGAGTTCTGAGAAAAACCATGGACTTAGCCTGAAAAATTGAACAAGCACACCTTACAGGTCCCCCCACCCTTGCTCTCTGTTATAGCCCTCCCTCCACAACTCCTCCCTCACAGTGGAGTTAGCCGTGAACGCGTAGGCTAGTAAGCTGGGCCACCGATGACAGCGGATAAACAGCTATGGTACATTCACTGGTATGGACGAAACATCAACAATATGTTTTACATTGACTATGGCCTGCCTATATTTTGAATACAAAATTGGTCCTCAGATCATTAGCACAGCTGCAGGACACTGGCAATCTTGAGCTTGAACGACGGAACATGTTGTGCATGGGAGGGGTGTTGTCATGATGGGGTTTAGGGTCGGACCAAAGTGCAGACAAGAGCTTGGGAGGCGCATCTGAATTTATCCTCGTTTTATTTAGAGGTTGCACGATGAGAGCAAAAACGTAGCAAAAGACACTGCAGGTAAGAAGCATAAGTACAGTCCAAACTTACATGAACTCTGCAGGTTACTCAAGGCAAAAATGTAGAATAGTTTCCAAACGAAGCATAGGCAAATCATAGACATGGTAGGGAACGGGGTAGTGATGAACAGGACCAGCCACACACTATGACACAAAACCAACTAATATACTGAGGGAGACAAAGGGCAGGTAATCAAAGGAACAGGGAACAGGTGTGACAAGGAGACAGGGAGGCAGAAGGAACAGGTGAAACAAATACAAAGACTGAGCATGGTTGAAGTGATTAATAACCAATAAACAGAAAACACAGACCAAGCAAGACTATAAACAAAGATAAATAATCAAATGAAGCATAAGAAAACTAGAATAACCATGAACTAAAGTAAACAGAGTAACTAGAGGGAAACATAGGACAACAATAACAACCTAAGAACAAACAAGAACCCATAAAGAAAACCTGAATACAAAAGTAAACAAACGTAACCACACTGACTGAATAGACTGGAAAGGAAACTAGTAAACAAGAAGAGTGCAAAGGAACAAATACCAAAACATAAATAAACGCAAAGATACTAAAAGAGAAATTAAACTAGAGAATCCAAGGAAGACAAAGAACTATAATAATTACAATAATAATAATAATAATAATACCACACAAAGTAATAAGAAAGCAACCACAAAAGAAAGCTAAGAGCGAGAGGAAGAAAACACACACTAGGAGGCAGGAGAGAGAACAAAACTAACATCAAATTAACTGGAGAAATAAACAACAAAACTGCTAAGGCCAAAGAGTAAGATATCCAACTAAAAAGCAAAACACAAAGCCAAACAGAGTCCAAAATGTCAAACCCTGCCAGGTGTAAGCACTGCGGAAATAAGCGTGATTGACACCGCCAAAACATTCCTCCTGGCTCTGATTGGTTGTTTCTGACTGGGAGCTGTGTATTTCTGCAAATGTCAGTAGGACCACTGGGAGGAGCTAGAGGAGCTTGATTTTTTTTTCACTGATTATCTTTCTCATGTTCTACTGTCAGGACATCTACTGCAGCTTTAAATGAATTACTCATCTGAAACAATTTCAGGTACTGAAGAAAAATTAGCTAAAGTCCAAATCCAACTGCCTGCATCATGACGGATGCTTTCAGCGGTACTTCTGTCTATCCTGGAAACAGTTTGAGGACCTGCTGTCCTGCGGTGGGGGACGAATCAGCCTTCGGGACACCAACTACAGGTGCAGAACGCCTGTTTATCTGTTGTCTGTGAGGAAATAAATCTCAGCTCAATAGAAAACTGTGTGTGAAGGCCACATGTGTGCTTCACAAGATCATGCGTGCCTTATAGAACAATCCTTTTTAGGACTAAATTTTAATGGCTTTTTTCAAAGCCACCCACAAACCTCTCAAGAGCAAACCTTTCTTCATCTTATGTGTACATGAACGTCTTTTGTATATATGTGATGTTTGCGGTTTGTAGGTATCATTTTCCCTTCTTTCCCCTGCAGGGACTGCACTGACTGATTCGCGATGCGAATAAAAAAAAAACTTCAGATTTTTCAACTCCTGCAAAATTCTACATGGGTTAACATGTAAATCACTTGCTTCTCTCGCATCATTCACGATTGGTCTTTCTTTTAAATTTCATCAAAACTCTTGCTGCAACATTTTGGATCAGCTGAAGGCTTTTAACTGTATTTTGTGGACATCCTGATAGTAAACAATTACAATAGTCCAGCCCCCTCCTTGAACCGCCACCTTAACGTGGTGAAGGGCTTTGAGTGCTCGAATGATCCTAGAGGCTATGTTGTCTGGGGCTTAAATGCCCCTGGGGCTTAAATGCCCATGGCAAACAGGCTCTAGGTGACGGGTCAGACAAAGAGCGGTTCAAGAACCCCTCATGATGACTACTAAATCGAGGCACGTGACGTCGCACGTGACGGTACGGCGGAGCCGGGGTCCCACCCCGGAGCCAGGCCTGGGTTCGGGACTCGTCGGAGAGCGCCTGGTGGCTGGGTTGCTCCTCGCGGGACCCGCCCGGGCCAAGCCCGAACGAGAGATGCGAGACCATCCCCCAGTGGGCCCGCCACCTGCAGGGGGAACCATGAGGGACTGGTGCAAAGAGGATTGGGCGGCGGACAAAGGTGGAGACCTCGGCGGCCCGATCCCCGGATGCTTAGGCTAGCTCTAGGGACGCCTACGGGCCGAGTGGTAGTGCGGAGTACCCGGCCTTCTTGGCGTTCCTGTCGGGGGTGCTGGATAGTGCCCCTCCCGGGGACTCCATTATTCTGCTGGGGGACTTCAACGCCCACATGGGAAACGACAGTGACACCTGGAGGCGCGTGATTAGGAGGAATGGCTTCCTCGATCTGAATCCGAGTGGTGCTTTGTTATTGGACTTCTGTGCTAGTCACGGATTGTCCATAATGAACACCATGTTCAAGCATAAGGGTGTTCATCAGTGCACTTGGCACCAGGACACCCTAGGCAGGAGGTCAATGATCGACTTTGTTGTCGTATCATCAGACCTTCGGCCGCATGTTTTGGACACTCGGGTGAAGAGAGGGGCTGAGCTGTCCACTGATCACCACCTGGTGGTGAGTTGGATCCGCTGGAGGAGGAGAAAGCCAGACAGACTTGGCAGGCCCAAGCGCATAGTGAGGGTCTGCTGGGAACGCCTGGCGGAGCCCTCGCCCAGGGATGTATTCAACTCCCACCTCCGGGAGAGCTTTGACCAGATTCCGGGGGATGTTGGAGACATAGAGTCCGAGTGGACCATGTTCTCCGCATCTATTGTCAATGCTGCTGCCCGTAGCTGCGGCCGTAAGGTCTGCGGTGCCTGTCGCGGCGGCAATCCCAGAACCCGGTGGAGGACACCGGCAGTAAGGGATGCTGTCAAGCTGAAGAAGGAGCCCTATTGGCTGTGGTTGGCTTGTGGGACTCTTGAGGCGGCTGACGGGTACCGTGAGGCCAAGCGTGCTGCGGCCCGAGCTGTGGAAGAGGCAAAAACTCGGGCCTGGGAGGAGTTTGGTGAGGCCATGGAGAAGGACTACCGTTTGGCCTCGAAGCGATTCTGGCAAACCGTCCGGCGCCTCGGGAGGGGGAAGCAGTGCTTCGCCAACACTGTTTACAGTGGGGGTGGGGAGCTGCTGACCTCGACTGGGGACATTATTGGGCGGTGGAAGGAGTACTTCGAGGATCTCCTCAAGCCTGCCATCACGCATTCCCTGGTGGAAACAGAGGCTGGGGACTTGGGTTTGGACTCTTTCATCACCCAGGCTGAAGTCACCGAGGTGGTTAAAAAGCTCTGCGGTGGCAGGGCTTCGGGGGTGGATGAGATCCGCCCTGAGTACCTCAAGTCTTTGGATGTTGTGGGGCTATCATGGTTGACACGCCTCTTCAACATTGCGTGGCGGTCGGGGACAGTGCCTCTGTACTGGCAGACTGGGGTGGTGGTCCCTCTTCATAAGAAGGGTGACCGGAGGGTGTGTTCCAACTACAGGGGGATCACACTCCTCAGCCTCCCTGGTAAGGCCTACGCCAGGGTATTGGAGAGGAGAGTCCAGCTGATCGTCGAACCTCAGCTTCAGGAGGAGGAGTGTGGTTTTTGTCCCGGCCGTGGAACACCGGACCAGCTCTATACCCTCTACAGGGTACTCGAGTGTTCATGGGAGTTTGCCCAACCGGTCCACATGTGTTTTGTGGATCTGGAGAAAGCATTCGACTGTGTCCCTCGTGATGCCCTGTCGGGGGTGCTCCAGGAGTATGGAATCGGGGGAGCTTTACTAGGGGCCATCTAGTCTCTGTACAAGCGGAGCAGGAGTTTGGTTCGCATTGCCGGCACTAAGTCGGACCTGTTCCCGATGCATGTTGGACTCCAGCAGGGCTGTCCTATGTCACCGGTCCTGTTCATAACTTTTATGGACAGGATTTCTAGGCGCAATCAAGGGCCGGAGGGGGTCTGGTTTGGGGACCAGAGGATTTCGTCTCTTCTTTTTGCAGATGATGTGGTCCTGCTGGCCCCCTCTAGCCAAGACCTACAGCATGCGCTGGGGCGGTTCGCAGCCGAGTGTGAAGCGGCTGGGATGAAGATCAGCTCCACCAAATCTGAGGCCATGGTTCTCGACCGGAAAAGGGTGGCTTGTCCTCTTCAGGTTGGAGGGGAGTTCCTGCCTCAAGTGGAGGAGTTTAAATATCTCGGGGTCTTGTTCACGAATGAGGGAAGAATGGAGCGGGAGATCGACAGACGGATCAGTGCGGCTGCCGCAGTAATGGGGGCGCTGTGCCGGTTCGTTGTGGTGAAGAGAGAGCTGAGCCGAAAAGCGAAGATCTCTGTTTACCGGTCGGTCTACGTTCCTACACTCACCTATGGCCATGAACTTTGGGTCATGACCAGAACGAGATCCCGGATACAAGCGGCTGAAATCAGCTTCCTCCGTAGGGTGGCTGGGCACTCCCTTAGAGATAGGGTGAGGAGCTCGGCCATCCGGGAGGGGCTCAGAGTAGAACCGCTGCTCCTCCACATCGAGAGGAGCCAGTTGAGGTGGCTTGGGCATCTATACCGGATGCCTCCTGGACGCCTTCCTTGGGAGGTGTTCCAGGGACGTCCCACCGGGAGGAGGCCCAGGAGACGGCCCAGGACACGCTGGAGGGACTATGTCTCTTGGCTGGCCTGGGAACGCCTTGGGCTCCCCCCGGAGGAGCTGGAGGAGGTGTCTGGGGAGAGGGACGTCTGAGTGTCTCTGCTGAGTCTGCTGCCCCCGCGACCCGATCCCAGATAAAGCGGGAGACGAGTAGGATAGGAGTACGAGTACAGTAGTCCAGCCATGAAGTAACAAATGCATGAAGTAGTTTTTTAGCGTCACTAACGGATAGGATATTAAATTAAAACATTAAATGTGGATTTGCACCCTTTATTATGTTGTAATTTAAACCGTACATTTGATGTGGATTTATGGATTATTAAAGATTATTCAGCATATGGGAGGAAAAAAAAACCTCTTCATACCATATTTAGTGCAATATATAATAAAGATGTGTACCATATTAAGACAAGGATAAACAGGTAAGTCATTGCCAAGATATAAAAATACATTGTTTTTGATTCATTCAAAAATTCAACAATATGTATACAGTCATATTTAATAAATTAGAATATTACTAAAAAGTTCATTTATTTCAGTAACTCAGTTCACAAAGTGAAATACTATACATAGATTTATTACACACAGACTGATGTTTTTAAGCTTTTATTTCTGTAAATTGTGATTTTCCGCTTGCATCTAATGAAAACAGACATTTAAGATTAGAATATTACATCAAACTAATAAAACAAGTTTTTTTATACAGAAATGTGGCCTTAATGTTTCATACCTGCTTAAAAGTTTAAGTTATAGTATGTGTAAAAGTATATGTTAATCTGACAAATGAGCCTTATCAAGAAGCCCAAGTGCAGTCATAAGTCATTGGTGTTAAAATCCAAGTCAAATCTTATGTGATTTTATCAAATCGCATTTAAAGTAGTTAAAGTTGTGACTTCAGTCTGACTCAATTCCAATTCACATGACTCAAGTCCGTGCTGGCACAGTTGGTAGCACTGTTGGTTGAATCCTGGGGTCTTTCTGCATGGAGCTTGCATGTTCTCCTCATGCATGAGTAGGTTCCCTCTGGGTACTCCGGCTTCTTCCCAGAGTCCAAAAACATAACTGCCCAATGACTGCTGGAAATAGGCACCAGCCCCCCCTGACCCTAAAAGGACAAGAGGGTATAGACAATGAACCGATGGAAGACTCAAGTCCACACTCCTGGATTCCAGCACATCAAAACGGAAAGTTATGAACTTTGTGGTGTCCAATTTATGTCTAACACAGAAATTATCCTGTCCATAAAAGGTTTTATTTATTTTTTTTTAAGTTTGAGATTGTTACCTTAAAAACATTCTTCTGCAATTAAGTATAGCTGAACTACTGTTTAAAAGTGTCACGTTAATGTCTTTCACTCAATTCAGATACTCTGCTGACTCATTTTCTTTAGACGCATTACCTAAAGAAAAGATGAGCTGAATTAAAACAACCCCAGATCTTAGCACTGCCACTGCATGATTTTAATTGGCACAAGGCATACTTATTGCATCACTTCATCCACCACTCTTCTTACTTTGAAACTTTCATGACAGTCGAACAGAATAAATCTGGATTTATTACACCAAATTAACTTTTGTGTTTACTCAGGGGTTCAGATTTAATGCAACCTCTCAAGCTGAAGCCAGAGATTAGCCTACTTGATCAGAGTTTTTACAGCAACAGCGATTGTGTCTCCCTTAACAGTGCTCATGTGAAAATAATGCAACATTCACTTTGAAAAGTCTGCTATGAAATCTTAACAAGTTGTCATTAAAAAAAACCTCTGATGAAAATTCAGTTCATTATATATTTTTTTCCAATCGCAGTTGTTTCTAATAATGAGGGTCCATCGCAGCTTTTTCAAAGTATGATAATCTAAGTTGACTACGTTTTAGAGGTCTCAAAAATCTAATAAATTTATTTTTTTGTTTTGTTTCACACTGTTGCTACAGGATCTTTTTCAGAAAAAACTCACTTCATCATTTAGACCTAAAAACCTTGCTATCTAAATTATATTTAGCATTGTACTTCTACTCACACTGCTGGTCAAACGTTTTAGATACACTTTCTTGCTTAATGGGGCTCTTTATTTTCATGACTATTTTAGATTCTTTACCAAAGACATCAAAACTGTGAATGAACACGCATGAAATTATGTAGTAAACAAAAAGTATGAAATAACTCTAAACATTTTAATATATTAGATTCTTCAAAATAGTCACCTTTTGCTTCGATTACTGCTTTTCTCTCTTGGTATTCTCTCCATGAGCTTCATGAGAAAAAGTCTTGTAAGAACTTCCCAGAGGTAAATGCAGAGACGGCCAAAGGTTAATATTTCAGTCATCACAACAAAGACCTTTTTTTTAAAAAAGAATCAAACACATAAGTTCTTGCTGTATAATTCCATATGCGTTCATTCATAGTTTTGATGCCTTCAGTGAGAATCTACATACAATGCAAGGTTACAAAAACAAAGAAAACCATTAAATGAGAAAGTGCATCTAAAACTTTTGACCGGTAGTTTACTTGTTGGAATAGTTTTTTGCTGCAAAAAATTGTGCATAAAGATAGATGCACAGTATGACTGGAGTTCTATCTTCTGCTTTTTCACTCCCAGAACTACAGTGTGAACATACTGTTTGTAGCACACTGATAGGGGAATTCACCAAACAATACAATTTGGTTAATTCTCCGCAGGTTTTGAATGCATTATCTGGTTTATTTCTGCAACAGATTTACAATGCAAGAAAGTCCAGTGAATGCAAACAATTTTCACCACTTTTAGGTGGTTCCACTTGTCTTTACTTCAGACAAAAACACAACAGGTGCAAAAGTGATAAAAGAGATAGAGAAACAGATATTTCCAAGACAAAAGCTCCAGGTCTTGGCAAGCTAATAGCACTCCTTCAAACCTAAACACATGAAATTCTTTCAATTCAGTTTATTTACATAGCACTAATTCACAACAAAAATAATACATCCTATTTATATAAAAAAGCACGAAATGAATTTAAGCTAATCAGACAGACAGCTCAAAGTCAATTACAAAAAATTTAAATCAATCTGTTGGTAAAAAAAAACGCAGCCTAGAACCGTATCTTATTCAAAATTGTAAAAACGTTTCCTATCTGAAGGAACCCTTTGTATCAAGTCACTGACACAGAAGTGTTTTAGGAAATTAGATCTTCATCTAAAGTCTTTTAGAATATTTTTGTGACTCTGTGCGTTAAACAATAATCTTGCACCCTAGTAATAAAATACATTTTATCTTTGGACACAAAAATGTACACAATAGAAGCAACAGTGGATGCTTACACCTACTGAAGTACTGAAATGCACTTTTTCCATGGTTACACAAGAAAGTCAGAGAATCATACAGATAATGTCAGAACATATACAGTAATATCCATAAATAATATCTTACCTAACTTTGAAGCAACAGTGCCAACACCCACATCCTCTTGCACATTGCTTTAGCTTTTACTTTTATACTGTAATCACAGTTTAAATGTATTCAAGGTATATTTATTGTATTAAAGCTTTTACCCGAAGTGTTATTGTCAATTAAACAGGTTCACAATAAGTGCTTAGCAAATTATGTATATAGCTAATCTTTCATTTTTCTTAAAACTATGTATTGGAGTAAATAAATCAAGTATATTTTTTCTCTCTGTTTGAAGCTTTTCTTTGCTTACATAATTTCCTAAATGCAGAATACGTTTCCACCTCATTCGAGGGGTTGAAAATACAAAAAGCAAACAGGAAGAGAAACAACAGACATTAAAGTTGCACTTTTGGAAGAAAACACTTGACAAGTTTTCAGTCAACACAACTTTAGATCATGTGCATTCAAGCATGACATGTTTCCTAAAAATAAAATATTTGCAAAGCAAATTTGATTCACAAATATGAAAATGTTCACCTTTTACATTTCTATCTCTATTGTCTGTGCTCTCTGCCTCATTTTCATTGCATTTACTGGTGAACTTGTGTTTTTTTCCTATTTCTGTCACCTGCTGATCAGTTTCGAATTACTGGCTTTAAATATATATAAGTTTACCCATGTGTACATGTTTATTTCGCATGGATGACAGATATCAAAATGGAAATTACTTTTCAAACGTTTTGCATACCATGTTGTTATATTTGAAGGAATCCTCATTTTAGTCCTATTTTATACCTAATTTTAACATTTGTCTGTGAAAATTCTACAAAATTAATGCTGTTTTCTAAGACACCAATCACCCTGTGACCCATGATGTTGATACAGGTAAGTAAGTGACAAGTCTAAGATTGTCTACTATTGTATTGTACCTGCAGAGAGTCTGTAGCTTCAGGTTATTATATTATAGAGCTCCCTTCACCTGATTAAGGTTTTATCTCCAGCCACAGCTGTTCCAGAGATTATACGCCACTTTGACATTATTTGAGCCGTTGGAGCTGTGTCACCCCACTGCCAGGATAAGATAAATGAATAAAACTCTGTTCCTATAATGTCTGCATACATGCAGACATTTTTCGTATGTATGAATGCATTTGTCCATGCATTTCCAGATAGCAAAAACTATCCTGCATAACATTTAATTGTTCACAGATAGTAATCTGTTGCTTTGTTCTTAAGGCTTTGTTTGTTGCCAGCTCTGTGAATAGTGGGCCTCTTAATCCCTGATCCCAGTGGTCACTTCGGATTTCCTGTCTCTAAATCTAAAACGCTTTAACTCACCAAAGCCTGCAGTAATTATTTTAAAGGTTTATCCAGCTGTATTTGTGATGACATCTTCAATTAAATTCAACCCTTGTTTTTCAAGGAGGAAACACAAACAAAAGAAATGCAAGGTTTAGACAATGCACTGTTAAATGACATTTTGTCAGTGTATTTCAGCATAATTATTTAAAAGAATTTTCAGAAATCTCGTGGTAAATTCAGACAAAAACAGTTAAAATTGTTCTAACCTCAAAATATTTTTTAAATTAAAAATTCATATTAACTGAAGAAGCAATTTTTCTCAACATGACTTTGGAGGTAAGTGGGTGGCTTCAATTTCTATTTAAAAGTCATACTGGTACTAATATTAGTGGAACAAAATAAAATTCTTTTCTTATTTACCTTCCAGTTTTAGGGCAGCCATTTTAGTGATATTTTTTAGATAGAGAAAATCTATGTTGGATTTTATAATTTAGTAGCAGTTGTGAAGAGTCTATTTTATGCTGTAGTTGAGTGTCAGTAAAAAACAGTAAAAGTGTTGTGATGAGTTGGCACCCTTTGTGTTGAGTAATTGTGTCCTTTTTCTGCTGACAGAGGGAGAAGGTTACAAGACTAGGCTGCACAGCATTTTCTCCACGTCCCACATCTGAGATAATCTCCTGGATTTTGACTGGTTTTCAGGAGGCATGGCTGTTTGTTGGTCTCAATAAACCTGAACCCATATGGGTTGCAGCACAAGTTAACAGCTAATCGACTGTTGTCAATTTTTAACTTCTTGTTTAGACCAACTTGTTGAACACCTGAAATGAAGTTTTGGTGAAAATTCAATCCGGAAGACTCCCTCCTACCTTAGCCGGTCCAATGGCTTCTCCATGCGTATCCGGCCATCTAATCAGCATCGGGTCCACACCTCCTCTTCAGTCAATCGTCTCCAAGGCTTCGCTTTAAAGATCCTCATCAGCAAGATTCTCGCTCTTCCGCTGAGCTTTGACCCACCTCCTCCCCATTTCCTCCTTCTGGACTCTCAACAACCAGATTCTTCAGGATTCAACTCCACCACCAGTCGGATCCCGGGGGGAAGACATCCCTACTTAATCCTATAAAAATACTCATTCAAGCTCTCATCATTCGCAGCGTTCAGGTCTTCTCCCCCGGGGTCTGAGCGCCAAAGAAAAATGTATATAAATAAACTTCTAATATCCTTTTTTGTGTTTTCATTTATGAGTCTGACAGGATTGAAATAAGTTCTAACCACCCACACAAAAAGTAAACCAATTATTCAAGGTAAGTTGGAATTTGTTTGCCGTTCAGTTCAGCTCATTATATTCATATAGCACCAATTCAATACAAATATTGTCTTACGGCACTTTACAGAAAAAAAAGAAGTCACTTCAGTCTAATGATACATTCAGATTCAAAGTCAGTTGCACACATTACAATTTACTTCTAGGTATCAAACAATGCAGTAAAATTCTGTTTATTGTTTAAAATGGTAAAAAATATGAACATATGTGGTGAATTTTATTAGTCATTTGGATGATGTTTGGTGCTTTTTTTTTGTGAAACAAAGCAAGTACCTACATGTTTTATGATAGTTTGATTCAAGATGTTGTGAGCCGGGGCTGAAACTGCATAGCTTATATTTAACGTAGATATCCATCCACAACCTTCTCACAATAGTTTGCAGGGACCTTGGCCCATTACTTCATACAGGAGTGAAGTTTGTAGTCATCCTTGCTCATGTGTGCCTTTTCAGATCTTAAGGTCTTTGTCCCTGCAAAAAGTAATTTGCCTTTTTATTTTGCTTTTGGAGTAATAGCTTCCTCCTCTTTGAGTGTTGAGTGGCTCTTTGTCTCTGTGCAAGAGACATCTCACTGTAGATAATGATACTGTCTTAGAAGCTTAAGGTAGCATCTGTACACAGAGCTTTGCTTGTGTTCTAAGGGTGATTCAAACATTTTCCGACAATGAATATATATATATATATATATATATATATATATATATATACACACTGCTCAAAAAAATAAAGGGAACACTCAAATAACACATCCTAGATCTGAATGAATGAAATATTCTCATTGAATACTTTGTTCTGTACAAAGTTGAATGTGCTGACAACAAAATCACACAAAAATCATCAATGGAAATCAAATTTATTAACCAATGGTGGCCTGGATTTGGAGTCACACACAAAATTAAAGTGGAAAAACACACTACAGGCTGATCCAACTTTGATGTATTGTCCTTAAAACAAGTCAATATGAGGCTCAGTATTGTGTGTGGCCTCCATGTGCCTTTATGACCTCCCTACAATGCCTGGGCATGCTCCTGATGGCAGATGGTCTCCTGAGAGATCTTCTCCCAGACCTGGACTAAAGCATCCGACAACTCCTGGACAGTCTGTGGTGCAACATGACGTTGGTGGATGGAGCGAGACATGATGTCCCAGATGTGCTCAATCAGATTCAGGTCTGGGGAACGGGCGGGCCACAATGTCTTCATCTTGCAGGAACTGTTGACACACTCCAGCCACATAAGGTCTAGCATTGTCCTGCATTAGGAGGAACCCAGGGCCAACCGCACCAGCATAGTGTCTCAAAAGGGGTCTGAGGCTCTCATATTGGTACCTAATGGCATTCAGGCTACCTCTGCCGCATGGCTGTGCGGCCCTCCAAAGAAATGACACCCCACACCATTACTGACCCACTGCCAAACCAGTCATGCTGAAGGATGTTGCAGGCAGCAGATCGCTCTCCACGGTGTCTCCAGACTCTGTCACGTCTGTCACATGTGCTCAGTGTGAACCTGCTTTCATCTGTGAAGAGGACAGGGCGCCAGTGGCGAATTTGCCAATCCTGGTGTTCTCTGGCAAATGCCAAGCGTCCTGCACGGTGTTGGGCTGTGAGCACAACCCCCATTTGTGGACGTCGGGCCCTCATACCATCCTTATGGAGTCTGTTTCTAACCGTTTGTGCAGACACACGCACATTTGTGGCCTGCTGGAGGTCATTTTGCAGGGCTCTGGCAGTGATCCTCCTGTTCCTCCTTGCACAAAGGCGGAGGTAGCGGCCCTGCTGCTGGGTTGTTGCCCTCCTACGGCCTCCTCCACGTCTCCTGGTGTACTGGCCTGTCTCCTGGTAGCGCCTCCAGGCTCTGGACACTACGCTGACAGACACAGCAAACCTTCTTGCCACAGCTCGCATTGATGTGCCATCCTGGATGAGCTGCACTACCTGAGCCACTTGTGTGGGTTGTAGATTCCGTCTCATGCTACCACGAGTGTGAAAGCACCCTCAACATTCAAAAGTGACCAAAACATCAGCCAGAAAGCATAGGTACTGAGAAGTGGTCTGTGGTCCCCACCTGCAGAACCACTCCTTTATTAAATGTGTCTTGCTAATCGCCAAAGATTTCCCCCTGTTGTCTATTCCATTTGCACAACAGCATGTGGAATTGATTGTCAATCAGTGTTGCTTCCTAAGTGGACAGTTTGATTTCACAGAAGTTTGATTTACTTGGACTTATATTGTGCTGTTTCAGTGTTCCCTTATTTTTTTGAGCAGTGTATATATATATATATATATATATATATATATATATATATATATATATATATATATATATATGCATGCCAGCATCCTTAACCCTTAAGGCTGAGGCTTTGATAAGTTTGTAGACGCCATACTCTGAAAGCTGCCAGCACATAAGGAGTGAAACACTCCTTTTTGCACCTCCTTTGGAACAGCTGAGGTGAAGATAATACTACCTAAAACAGCATCTGCTCATTTGAATAGGGTCTAGCAGTGATATTCTAAGTGGTATAAGGTTTGTTTTTTGTCTGCTGTTGGTCAGTGTAATGCTATTTAGAGTAAGCCTCATAACATAATCAAATTTCTGTATTTTTGCATTATAATCATCGTCCTCCTCCTTACAGTTCGCCTATAAAAATTTATTGAACAACAAAAGTTGCCATCACAAGAGATGTGGAAATGTACCAACTTTGAGCAGAATCCAAAACATCCAGGGTGACAGAGTGACTTGCCCTCCTGTTATATTTCACTATACTGACGAACATCTATTTGCTATCAGACAAATTGAACTCTTTCAAGTAAATCTGTATCCAGGGTTGCTGAGCCTTTTCCCAAGATGGGAAATCTTCATGGTTTTAAGTCTGTGGCAGAATCAAAGAAACCAATTCTCACCATCCTCCCATGGTTTCCCTTGGTAAAGTTAAGCCTTCTGAAGTAGGTATATCAGATACTTGCCAATCTGGGTCTGTTATGCAAATTTAAGAGGAAGCTACCACATGTTCTGTCTTACAGGTGGTGGCTTTGAAAGATGGGTAAGGCATAATCATGTCACATCTTGTGACTATCAAGCATATTATTATTTTTATTAACACTTGAATTAGGATTTAAAGTTAGGTGGTCAAACATGTAATAAGTAAATAGTAAATGTAAAAACCTATTAAGAAGTATTTTTTGTGCTACATAACTGAGTCGTTTAAGGTTTATATTCTTTCATAATTACTTCATGATGATTAGTCTCACATTGGGATGTGATGCCACTATTACTCTGACCTCTAGGTGGTAGCAGAGGTCTACAGAGAACCGCCTCAGTCACCGAAGGATCTCTGCGGTTTGAAGCTCTATTTCCACTTTGTTGTAGTCACTGTGGAGAAAAGGCTTCATGACCACAGACAGCAGCAACTGTAGTGAACAGACAAAGGGATGAAAGGAATTAAATAAAGGTGCAGTGGCCTTTGATTCAGGCAGATACAGAGTGAGATTCTGCATCTTTCTTCCATTCTTTACCCCCTTTTACCGTATTCTTCTTGCCTCCATCTGCAGCATGCCCTCTTTCCTTTCTCCCACCTTGTGACCATTCAGCATTCTACAGAATCATTCCATTTAAATGTCCTCATTGAAGAGTAACGTTTTGAAACAGAGCTGCTGCATTTTCTTTTTTGGGTGAGTCCATGTGGGGATACTATATGTTGTAATGTACTGGGCATTCTGAAATTGTGGTCTTTTTGTCAAGATCCCTTTTTAAAAATTGTGTTGGTTGGCTTCCTGCTGAGCGGAAACTATTAAACAAATTACTTTTTAGCCCCAAGCTGACTTTGAAAAAACATGTTGGGGTTACAGGATATACTATTAGCAGAAAGATGAGTCACTTTGTTTAATCTTTCATCTCTTCTCTCCTCTAAGCTCTACTTGTTTCTGGGTTACTATTTGTATCAGTTGTTAACGCAATGTGTGGGAGTCTGTGTTTCTTGATTTTTGTGTTCATGTTTGATTTTTTCTCCTAATGACATTTCAACAGTAACTCATTTCAAGGGTCATGTACAATTTTTATTTTGATAATGTCTGATATTTAAATGCCAACATGTTCCTTTTTAATATTTTTTTTAAATATTTGAACCAGCAGTCGGAATAACACTTGTGTGGGTGAATCTTTCCCAGGCTTATGTATTTGCGTCGAACAAAGTTCCTCTATATGTATCTAGAACACCACAGTTTGGTCTATTAAAATCTGAAAAGTAACACAGTCCATTGTTATATGTGACACATGAGATAAAGGTTGTTTTTCATCCCCGAATGACGGATTAGATGAAAAATAAAATAATCCTCCCACTTTCCCAGAAAGTATGGAAGGAGGAATCCCTGACTTTTGTAAAGAGGAGTTGAAAACATAATTTGAACACAGTTCTTCTCATACATAATGCTTCTCTGCTTGTCAAGCTGAATTTAGGACTTGTTTCATCTTGAAAATATCACTGAACCCAAGTAATCAGTATACTGACATAAGTAATTTATTTAAATAAGTGTATCATTTTTTCTCTTCAAGAAGTTTTGTATTAGAGCAAAGCAGCATCAGCAGAAACAAGATTTTGCAGGTTTAATCGGTGATGAATGACACATATTATGATTGGTTGGTGGAAAACACCCTTTTTGTGTCTTAACATCTACATTGCAATATTTAGAGGTTTCGTTAGTCAGTCTCAGACAATATCCCTCTTATATAGTCTGTTAAAGTTTTCTAGTGCTACAATAAGTATAGCTTGGGAATAATATTACTGGATTCAGTGATTGGAGGTATAGTTAAGCTCAAATCCATTTATTACAGTCCCCTTCTGAGAAGCAAATTAGCTTTGATTACATTTCATCCCCAAACTCTCCTGGTGAATAACTCTAAATAAGGGAAAAACGACAAAACAGCATAAGAAATTACCTAATGAGTTATCTTTTGAGGCATTCAGAGCTCACACAGTCCAGTCAAGCAGCAATAGCTCTCATGTATGGCTTCATCTCAATTGTTATCTCCTTAGTGTGAAAGACACATTTATTGTCAGCCTGTGTTCTTGTATCAGCAGCATTCTGTGCAAGACCAGGTGATAATTCACGGTTTGTGAGCTCCAAAGCTTTCTCCATTATGCTCCTGGTTCAAAAGGCTCAGGGTGGCATATTGCAGTAAAAATTGCAGGCAAGTACATGACAGAAGTGAGTGGAATCAATTACAGGTAGTGAGACATACATCAACCGCAAGTTGTCATAGTGCTAGTATGACAAATCACATTCTTTGAAGACAAGCTGCAGGACATTTTGCTAACTTATTTTCCCTTTTTTTGTAAAGGTGATCTTTCCAAGGGATATTCTGGTACAGTAGTCAAAAGGTAAAGGGAAAGAAGGCAAGTTAATTAAGCATCACATACAACAGTGGGCAACAGTTAAAAAAACTCTTGTACAAAATCTTGTAATGTGGACTTACAACATGGCAGTGAGGGAATTATACCGAGTCACTGGTGTGAGACAAAACTGGTAGGTAATATTAATTTAGTCCAACTGAACAATTATATTGTTCGTGTGCATACATAACTAGTTATGCAAAGTAGAACACTGTGGCTTCTGAAAACGCTCTCGTAACTTAGCCGAATAAGGTGGAGATGCAAGTACCACAGACGCTACATTGAACTGAACTGAATGTAACTTTATTAATGCCTGAAGGGAAGCTATTTTGTTGCAGCATATATATATATATATATATATATACAGGGGTTGGAGAATGAAACTGAAACACCTGGTTTTGGACCACAATAATTTATTAGTATGGTGTAGGGCCTCCTTTTTGCGGCCAATACAGCGTCAATTCGTCTTGGGAATGACATATACAAGTCCTGCACAGTGGTCAGAGGGATTTTAAGCATTCTTCTTGCAGGATATTGGCCAGGTCACTACGTGATACTGGTGGAGGAAAACGTTTCCTGACTCGCTCCTCCAAAACCCCCAAAGTGGCTCAAAATATTTAGATCTGGTGACTGTGCAGGCCATGGGAGATGTTCAACTTCACTTTCATGTTCATCAAACCAATCTTTCACACAGTCTTGCTGTGTGTATTGGTGCATTGTCATCCTGATACACGGCACCGCCTTCAGGACACAATGTTTGAACCATTAGATACACATGGTCCTCAAGAATGGTCCGGTAGTCCTTGGCAGTGATGCGCCCATCTAGCACAAGTATTGGGCCAAGGGAATGCCATGAAATGGCAGGCCAAACCATCACTAATCCACCCCCATGCTTCACTCTGGGCATGCAACAGTCTGGGTGGTACGCTTCTTTGGAGCTTCTCCACACCGTAACTCTCCCGGATGTGGGGAAAACAGTAAAGGTGGACTCATCAGAGAACAATACATGTTTCACATTGTCCTCAGCCCAAGATTTGCGCTCCTTGCACCATTGAAACCGACGTTTGGCATGAGTGACCAAAGGTTTGGCTATTGCAGCCCGGCCGTGTATATTGACCCAGTGGAGCTCCCGACGACAATTCTGGTGGAAACAGGAGAGTTGAGGTGTACATTTAATTCTGACGTGATTTGGGCAGCCGTGGTTTTATGTTTTTTGGATACAATCTGGGTTAGCAACCGAACATCCCTTTCAGACAGCTTCCTCTTGCGTCCACAGTTAATCCTGTTGGATGTGGTTCGTCCTTCTTGGTGGTATGCTGACATTACCCTGGATACCGTGGCTTTTGATACATCACAAAGACTTGCTGTCTTGGTCACAGATGCGCCAGCAAGACGGGCACCAACAATTTGTCCTCTTTTGAACTCTGGTATGTCACCTATAATGTTGTGTGCATTTCAATATTTTGAGCAAAACTGTGCTCTTACCCTGCCAATTGAACCTTCACACTCTGCTCTTACTGGTGCAATGTGCAATCAATGAAGACTGGCTACCAGGCTGGTCCAATTTACCCATGAAACCTCCCACACTAAAATGACAGGTGTTTCAGTTTTATTGTCCATATATATATATATAATGCACAATATCCTTTGGGCAAAAAAAACTGAAGAAATCACAGAGATGACATCTTGACTTCAGAGAGAAATTTATAATATTAATGCTGTGTTTGTGTCTACATAATTAGTAAGATAATTGAGAGGGTTGTGGTGACATTCTGAAGTGTTCTTTATTGCAACCAAACAAAAAAGGCTTTACAAATCACTCAAAATAAGAATGAATGGTGCACATCCCCTGACCTGTTTGCTGTCTCTGTCTGGATTTTAGGATTTCAACTGTGTTGGGTCCAGCCATGGATTACATTTAAAGGCCAGTTTCATCTGTTCTGAAATTTTCAAAACAAATCACAGTAACCTACCTACAGTGACCTAACTCAGCCCAGGAACAGAAGGACAGCGGACTTCCCGTGACGTCACTGTTTAAATAAAAATCCGCGTTCCAACAAACAGAGCTCTTCCACATAGGTCCCCAGCGGAGCTGGAAGGAGAGCCAGCGTTACTGTCTCTTGCTGGCAAGCAGACATAACTCTTCAATTTGGATCCAGAGTGACTACGATCACATGCAACAATGACATTTGTTTTGTTTGTTTTGAGAAATTCAGCTACAGTAAGTGCTAGCAGACTAGCACTCAGCTAAGGATGTGTTCTGTGTTGTGTTTTTAAAGTTAGGACAAACTTTATTTAAAGGGTGGTTTTTGAACACAAAAGATCGACCATAACGCGGCATCGCATTTCAACCCTTTTATTAGTGGTATTTTAAAGGTATGTGTTTGATTCTGGTAACAAGCTATAAGCTTCTTCTGAGAGCTCCAGCTGCTCCACATGCTCGCCCATTTAATAAGTGTTGGGACCCCAGCCATGGTTACAACATGAAAGTCCGGTACGAACTTTTCTGGAACTTTCAAAATAAATCGCATAAACCCACTTCCAACACAGCCAGGAAAAGGGGTAATAGCGGACTTCCCGTGACGTCACTTTCCAAATAAAAGGACTGCTTTCGCTACATCCTGTCTCTTCCACACTGGTCCCCTGTGGACCTGGACGGAGGGACACAGTACGCTAATGTCTCTTTGCTGGCAAACAGACATAACTCTTCAAACCGGATCCAAGAGTGTCATACGATCACGTGATCATATGTACTAAGTTAAGTACAAATGAATTGCTTGTGTATCTGGTATTCATTCATGAACGGGGGTAATTGAGGTACAAGCGTTGCTTGAATTTTCTCTCTGAGGTCTACAGAATCAAATTGTGTTATAGAGAGATCCCAGCAGAGACCCTGTCTCTACGACGCCGAGTGGAGCAGTTTTCCCGGTCTGAAGGAAGTACAACGGGACCGCATCACCGTAGTTACAGCAGTAACGCGCAGTTTGGCCGGCCGACAGAGCGAGCAGCCCCTCCCGACAGCTATGGAGGTTAGCTGCAGCTAACCCTTTGTTCACTGTGGAAGCTTTCTTCAAACTTCGTCGCCCGGACAACTTTTCCTCAGCACGGTTCACGTAAGAGGTTAGGTTTGGGCAGAGAGAAGTAATTTAGAATGAAATAATCTAAACATTATTTTTGTTTTATGAAGTTTGTTTTTGTTTGTGTTGAAACCATCTTAGTGCTAGCAGATTATCTGTTCAGCACACGTGCTCAGTTTGTGTGTTCTGTGTTTGTGTTTTTTTTTTTAAGTTAAGACAAACTTCATTTAAAGGGTGATTTTAAGCACAGAAGATCGGCCATAACGTGCTGTCCATGCTTATGCATTTTAACCCTTTTGTTAATGGTCTTTTAAAGGTATGTGTTTAATTCTGATAAGCTATAAGCTTCTTTTACAGCTAACAACACGTCCTTGCCTTCTAAAGATCATTTACCCAAAAAAGTTGTTAGTTTTCAATCCAGTAAAATAATATTTCCCTTGATATTATTTTACCAAACTTGAAAACTAAGTAAACACCATTAAGCCCATTTCTCCAGAAAGATTTGGTTCTTATTCAAAATAATATTTCTTTAAATATTATTTTACTAAATAAAGGCAGCTAATTAAACACCATTGAGAATTGTTCATCCAGAAGGTTGGTTTTATTCAGCAAATCATTCTTGAAATATTATTTTATTAAAATAATATTTTATCTGATATTGCATTGTGAATGATTGTTTAATGGTATGCTGATTATTGCCTAAGTTAGTTCCAAGATTAACTCAACTTCATTTCCAGATTCTTCAAGATAATCCTTGGTTCTCAAACATAAATAACATTTCATGGTAATGTTGCATCACTCTTTTGGTCAGGGTTTTCAACCATCTTTGATTCACTTGTTTACATTGTACGTTCTTGTATTTTAAGAAATTGTGTAAATTAATTTTGTGTGTGAACAGAGTTTTGCTGTTCAATAACGCCAGAGCTTGGTGCATCCCTTTCAAATTTGTCCTAATACCACTGCCTTATTGTGCTGGTATTCACAGGATAACCCTTAACAGACCGACATATTATTTAATAAACTATTAAAGTATTAATATTAAATAATATATTCATATTCTTAATCACAAAAACTGGTTCCTACAGCTTCTTCAGCTGTAACACACAATGCTGCATCCTCAGTATTACAGCTACGTCCTTCTTAATGCTCTGGCCTTATGCTATTTATTTGCTTAGAGGATCACATTGCCAATGATTGAACAAAATATTGCTTTAGCAGGAAAAAAATCTGATGCTACCAATCAAAGGCAGTTAGGATTATGGAGCTAAGGATAATTTCTAAGTGTGCTATCATAAATGTATGCATTGTAAATGCAAACCACACTGATATAATCATGTAACTGTTTTTATCATGAAAACGTCAACAGTGTTTAAAGTCCATGTACTAACTATTGTTTATCCTTAAAAATCCAGATTATATATATCGTCTGCATCCTCTCCTTTTACTGCAAAGGGTCATGAGCACAGGTCTTGCAAGTCAGATTTTTCATATTGCATCGAGGCTTCTTGTTTCGTAGCTTAAGATCCAGCCAGGCAACAAGCCTTTTAGTGAATCAAGTTTTTTTTTAGATAGCATAAAAAATATTTTAATTCAGTGGCAAGGTATTATTCATTTTCTTTGTCCTTTTTTTGAAATTTTTCATTAGGGATGGGCATTTCAAACCAAAATACTAGACAAAAAAAACACATGCTGTTCATCAACTATTTTTCGATTAGTACCCGGACCTGGCACCAGAACCTTTATGAGTTAAATAATGCAGATTTGTTTCGGAGTCCACTAATAAAATGCTACTGTGTGACTCATAATGTATTAATTTAAAATATGTAGCCTAACATGACCACTGCCAATATAGCTCAATGCTGAGAGAGAGACATTGTGTTTTCATTAGCTGTAAGCAGAAATTCATCATAATTAACAGAAATAAAGGCTTAAAAACATCAGTCTGTGTGTAATGAATCTATATAATGCATTTCACCTAATAAATTAAGTAAATGAAGTTAACTTTTTAATAATTTTTAATTTAATGAATGGGGCTGTACACCAAATACATATTACAACAGCTTGCCAAGATGCCAACAACATTGTTATGTGCAGTTACTATCTTAGCTTTGTGAGCTAAAATTGTCTTGCATGCACAAAACACAAAGTACAAACTACATCAAATTGTCTAAATTGCCCAAAGGATTTTCTGCCTTAAGTCATAGATATGAACTTGATTGACATCCCTTCTTAACATATGTTTAGTATTAAGTTACCTCACCCTTTCCTGATAGAACAGCTTCAACTCTTCTGGGAAGGCCTGTCCATAAGATATAGGCAAAGCCTGTTTATTTTAATAGCATTATTCACATCAGAGGTCGCATTATCTGAATATTTTCCGTTTTTGACCGTTTTTTTTTAAATGGTGACGGCATAGACCGCGGAACACACTTGAAATTAGTCCGGCCCATCATATACCTCACCAACCAACACACACGCTGACACATAAAACACCACCATTCCCCTGATTAGGGGCGCCTGCAGGATTTTATCAGTGTAGGCAGAAGACAAAAGTAAATTACGGTTCAGGACTGTGCGTCTACTGTCGACGTTGACACAAAAGATTGTTTGTTAGTGTATTTCGTTAATAATTTAGATCAAGAAAATTAAGTCAAATAATTAAAATAATTGATTTTTTTTTTTTATCAAAGCAAGGTACGCAGTCCGCACAGCCTTAACGCTGTACTGCCCCTGATCATACAACTGATTAATTAGAAGTCGGACACAGAATATTTATTTTTATGTTCCACGTTCAAACAAGCCGTTTTTTTCTCACCAGGGATCGTAATATTAGGCAACAGCTAACAAAAAGCGAATAAACACTCAGAATAAAAATCAAAATAAAAAGTCAAACTCACCCCAGTTCTAAATATTTCCGAAGAAGTGTCTCCGTCTGTCATTATGCTGGATAAAGTCTCTGGCTATCCTCAAAGCATCAACTGTGGTCAAAACCTCCCTGTGTGTGTGGGCGCACATCAAGCTATTAAGTCTTCTCTGGGTCATTGTTGATCTTAAATACATATTGATACGATGAAGGGATGAGAAACACCTCAAAGTATATTTTTCTATAATTATCCACTTGGTTCTGGAATGTGTGTGCAGACTCTCCTTCTGAATCAAGTCTAGCATGGCGTTTCTGTTGCCGGGGCAACACTGAGGCGTCTGTGAGACCTTGCGAGTGTTCCAAAACGTTTTTGTAAAACTCCTCAAAAACATGAACTGATCTCTTTCTCTGAATAAAGCTCCTTGTCAAAGCTACAGCCTTTTGTGCATCCTGTAATGATATGTTTACAGTTTGTAAGGTTCTAGACAGCTGCTCAGTTGGAGAAAAACACATGAGCGCCAGATGCAGACCAAAAAATGTGCTAAATTTGTCCAGCACAGCCAAAATTCCACCAGCTTTCTACCAGCATCGCTGTATGATTCTTCATTTATTTCAGTCATCAGGGTGGAAAGTAAAGCGTAGTTGTCAAGGACAGATTTCACTGCACCTGTGCGCACTGTCCATCTCGTTGGGCAAAGAGTGTGCAGGTTACTATTACCGGGGCCACTTCATGTTTTAAAACTTGAAACTTGTGACTGTTTGGTGGATTGTTTCACAATATGTGCAACTTCTTGCACAAAATCCAGCGCATCTCTCATGACTTTACATTTTTTCCCAGTTTCTTGCAAACATAAATTAAGACAAAGGAATACACATAAACAGCTGCCGGATTGTCCCGTTTGAAGCTTGCTGCAACTCCATTCAAATGTCCAGACATACTTGCTGCCCCATCATATGCCTGACCACGGCACATACTGGGCAAAATGTTGCAGCGGACAAGAACATGCTGTGAGGATGGTGGAGGCGTCAGCCTGTGGCAAGTCGAATAGGCCAATAAAGTCCTCATGAGGGACATAACTGTCGTCAACCCAGCGGAAAAGAACCACTAACTGCTCTTTGTTTGAAATGTCTGTAGTTTCATCTGCTAATATTCCATAAAACTCCCCACGAATAGGTAAAATAATCTGGGACAATATTGAATGAGAAACTGAATTTATCAGTTCATTTATTATGTCATGGCTCATATAGTTTCTGTCTGCCAACCACAGGTAAATTTCAGGACAATCCTGTGCGCATAATTCCAACAGCTTGTAAAGGTTGCTGTTTGTTGGATTATTACTATCTAGTGCCATGCCCTGACCCATGAGATACATGATGGAAGTTATCTCCTTAACTAGCATGTCGCGTCTGTGCTGTTGTTTGACTTTGAGCTGGGCGTCAAGCTGGGACAAAATAGTCTGCTCTTGGGATGAATATATGTTGTAATAAGCTACAGCCTCTCTAAGATATTTGCTGCTTTCATGTTTTTGAAAAGAGCACACAGCATTTTTCCAGTTTTGGAATCCAAGCACAGAGAAAGCGTTTTCATTGGTTTTGCTTAATCCCGAACCCAGTCCTTTAATGCAGGGGTTCTCAAACTTTTGGGGGCCAGGGACCTCTTAGCAGTGGTAAATTTTTTCCAAGGACCCCTTAAGATTCCTCATGCTGATAATATTTTTTAAACTGCCCTTTGTACTCTTAAAAACTGTAGGAATTCTGTATATTTAAAAAAAAAAAATCGTTCCTACACCCAATCTGTTATAGAAATAAAAAACATAAAAAAAAATGGAACACTTTAAACAAGCTTCCAAAAAAACTGGAACAATCAGTTTAACAGCTTTTATTAGGTTCAATTTTAACAAAATGAACACCTTATTCAAACTCTCGGCAGAAAACTGTAAAACCTTCTGAAAAATATCTGCTTTAGGCTTTGTTGCATACAGTCAAACCAGTCATCAGTTACATCAATAACCCCTTAAAAATTAGTGAGAAGGATGAGCCTGTCTCTCACCACACAGTTTCTCTATTCTTGGAGTTATGGATGACAAACTCTAAGATCATCTTCCACTTGTAAACGAACCCTGTATTTGTTCTTCATTACAGTCAGAGTGGAAAATGATGATTTACAGAAGGAAGTGGTAGGAAAGGGCAGCAATATTTTCGTGGCCTCTGCAGCCAGTTCAGGATACTTATGTGAGAAGGAGGTCCAAAGGTTTGCATGACTTGCCTGTTGGAATCTGGTCTTCAATGTTCTGTCACAAGATAACTCCAACAGCTGTTTACCTGTTAGGCCTTTTTTTTTTGCAGCAGGTGAAAATGGATCACGCACCCAATCCCAGGCATCAGTGTTCACATCAGAGAAATATGAGCTGAGCGCTCACAAAGTGATGTTAGGTGTGAAGTTACAACATCCCTCACAATAGCAACAGACAAGTTCTCTTTGTTTAAAAACTCAGTCAATTGGGGGAACATGTCTGTTATTCCATCTTGTATTCTTCTTCTCCAGAGGTCAGTTTTCTTCGTAAAGACGATGATTTTGTCATTAACTTCAAAGATAGATGTGTGGCCTCCTTGGATTGAGAAGTTAAGGCTGTTCAGTATGTTGAATATGTCTGCAAGATAGGCTAACTAGGCAATGCAGTCTGGATCAACAAAAAACGTGCAATATCCAGATTTTCCCGTCATGAATTCTGACATTTCTCTGCGTAGCTCAAAAACTCTCTGCAACACTTTCCCACGAGACAGCCATCGCACCTCCGAATGATATAGCAGTACGTCATGTTCAGCATCCAGATTTCGACAAAGTTGACCAAACAACCGTGATTGCAAAGCTCTGGATTTCACAAAGTTAACTGCAGTGATAGCTGTGTTCAAAACAGAGTGAAGATCTGGTTCCATGTCTTTGGAAGCTAGTGCTTGCCGCTGCAGGACACAGTGGGTAGCTATAACCCTTGGATTGACGGATTTTATCCTTGCTGCAACTCCACTCTTTTGGCCGGTCATTGCAGCTGCGCCATCCATACAAGCAGCGACACATTTTTCCCAGCACAGTCTTGCTTCAGTCATAAAAGCATCAACAATTTTTAATATTTCTTTACCAGTTGTCCTCCCCAAGACCTCCTTGCAGAACAGAAAATCCTCTAAAATGTGTCCTTCCCACGGATAGCGTACCAGAGCTATCAGTTGAGCTGCACTGGAAATGTCTGTCGATTCATCCAGCTGTATAGAAAACTGTTCACATGAACGCAGTCTGTCCAGTAATTGTTCGTGAATGTCAGCTGACAGTTCTTTAATTCTTCTCCTCACTGTGTCATCTGAAAGCGGGACAGCTTTCACCTTGTTAGCTGCATTTGTGCCAAGCAGAACTTCACACATGTCCACCGCAGCTGGAAGCACAAGCTCTTGTCCAATTGAGTGGGGCTTCTCACTTTTTGCAATGCGCTGTGCCACCAGATACGAAGCCCTCTGAGCTTTTTCTGATGTTGTGCCCAGGTTCACCAATTGTTTTTTTTGCCGCATGTAATTCTCACCCTTTTGCTGGAAAAATGCTCTTGTTTTATCTTTGAACTCCGGGTGCTTTGTGATGAGATGCTGCTTTAGCTTAGCTGGCTTCATCGCTTCGTTTGCTAGCACTTGAAGACCCATAACACATTTTGGTCTTAATTCCTCATTTTCAATGAAGCCAAACTCGACGTAACTGTTGTCATACTTTCTAATTTTAGCTGATTTGGCTTTTGCCTTACTTGATGAAGTGGACGGAGTTAAATATTTGTCCATTGTGTTAATTAGCTCAAGCCCGGAAGATCCACACCAGTGCCTCCTTGGGTTCGACAACACGTGTTTCACGGACCCCCAACCTATGGTTCACGGACCCCCGGGGGTGTTAGCCACTTGAAATCTTTAAACCACTGTGGTTGAACAGACCGGCTGTTTTTTCTGTGTTACACCTTGTACCCGTCTTGTCCCAGAGAGAATTGCTTGGTCGTCTGGTTGGTGAGACTTTGTCAGACCCCTGCAACAGTCGCTGGAGCAGTGAACTTCTGCCTAGCTTGTAGAAGAAGAAGATGTGGAAGCTGGGAGCTCTGGAGCAATGGAGGATTCTACAGTCAGGCCGGAAAGCGGCAAACATTTTTCTGGAGGAGCGGCTATCACTGCGACAGAACAGAGTGACCAAATTAACAAAGGCAGATAGATTAACATGTGCTGTAGATTAAATTGCTCGCTGGATGACACCCACCAGATATAGTATGGACAGCCGAGGCAGCAGCGGCACACCCAGGGTTATCCTCCATGTCTGCTGTAGCGGCAAACAAGCAAGGGGGAGCAGCAGACCCATCTGCTGAAGCATCCCCACGGGTTAAAGTACAGTATACCACAGGTGGAATATCTGCAGCCAAAATTCCCTTCACTTTCGGTAGCATTGTGCCAAAAAAAATCTGTTATTTTATGTTTCATCGTAAACAATAAAAACGGACACTAACAAGGATATCAAACTGATACCGATCAGAAGCAATGCCAGGTGGCTAATGTTTGTGTGGGAAAAGTTTTGTTCACATCACATGACACAAACAGCCAATAAATGTTTAGATAGAATCATTTATCTCTCTCATTGGAGTATGATGGTGCTGTCTGATCTGTATTTTAAAAAGCCTATATATTGAAGAGTTCTATTTTATTTGTGCAACTTTTTCTAATTATTTTACATCTTTGATGACCAAAAGTAGGTAGGGCCCTGGCCCTACCGGTTCCGCGGTCCTTGGGTGACGGAATAATCAGAAGGCCATCTGTCATTTTGACAGATTGCAATTCACACATCTGACCACTTGGTGGGAAGTTAGCATATTCATTAGCTGTTTTATCCTGCTGAAGGGAGTGCTTGCCCGATCAGGAAACCTCTCGCTCAGAAAGTCTTGCCGACATCTGATCATTCAATTGGAGAAATGTTCCCTGAATTTAAAATTTTGGCTGAAGTGGCTCTTGTAATTTCAGTCTCTAGTGTGGAGGCAGAGTGCAGATTCAGTCTCCAGAACAACATGGAAACAGCCACGAGATGTCGTCTCTGTGCATTCAGGCCACAACCTGTGATCTGTTCGTATTTTAAGTGCAGGTTGTTTAATTTCATTGTTTATATGTAGTTACTGGGACCACAGTCAGTGTTTTTTGTAACTGCCGAGAGAAAGTTACATGTATTTATCTGGTTGATATGAATTCTCTGTTCAGCTTGTTCAGACTGAAAATTGATTCAAATGAATGAAAATATATATGCTATTGAATGTTTAAGTATTTTGAAAAAAAATAAAAGTAAAGTGACGGGTAAAAATAGATTATGACAGGATTTTTTTGAACCTGTCAGTCAAAATAACAGACAACAAAAAAATCTGGCGCAACCTCTGATTCACATACAAGGCAATCCAAAGTGCATTACATGACATCAAAGAAAAGACAGAAAGAAAACAACAAATAGCATAAAAAGGAGTTTAGGTCCATGTTTATTGGACTTTTTGCTGATTCTTTCAGAAACACATTCTAGAGGTCAGACACTTGTGTTGTTCTGGAAGGCCTGGTTCGCCTATTCATCCCAAAGTTCTTTTTCGGGTTAGATCAGGACTGTGCAGACCAGTTGAGTGTTTCCTTACCAAACTTGCGCATCCATGTCTTTGTTCGAGCTACTGCACCCTGTTGGTGGTTCAACGCCTCACAGTCGCTCTGGCTCTTGGTCCCCAGAAGCGACCCCACTGTCTACAAAACTTTCTCTTAAAGGGACGACTCTCAACCAGAACTAAACTTTTAACACTTTTAATCTAAATAAGGTAGAGGAATGGTTACAGAAATCAGTACTGAGGTTCCCCTCCTGGATCGTTGCCGAAATCAATGAGACGAAGCAGCCTCGAATGAAGGTCACATGCAGTTTAAATCTGGTACTCCCATGCAAGGGATGTACACTCCCTCAGTATTTATCAGTTAACTGTCACCATTCTGGTGTGTAATAGCAGGTGTCGAATCCCTAATCTAAGTGTTGCTGCAGCATTCTAATCAACCTGGTTACAGACTGTTCCACCATCAAACCCAATGTACTAAACTTTATGTCAAACCGTAGATTATTTGTAATGCATATTAATGAGCGTTCTTATCCATATCCTAAGGAAATTGAAAACATTACAATTTATACTTTGTCATTATGGTATGAGTAGGAAAACGCATCTATAAGTAATAAAAAGGTTATTTGTTGACATTTTATGGACCTCACTTTGTGCACTGGTGTTTAGTCATGTTGGGACAGGAAGGGACCATGCCCAAACTACTTCCTTAACATTTAGAGCATGATAGTGTCCCGAATATATTGCATCCTTAAGCATTACAAGATATTTTAGCTGTAACTAAGAGTCCATAATACCACAAACAGTTAGCAAGGAAATTTCACGACAGTGTGCTCAGATGGCATCCTATCACAGTATCCTGCTAGAATTTAGTAAACTCCTAATAGTAAGCCATTCTTTCACAAATGTTTAGAGCTGTCTGCATGGCTAGGGGCTTGATTTTATACACCTGTGGGCATAGAATAATGGAACACTGGAATTCAATGATTTGGATGTGTGGGCAAATACATTTATCAATGTACTCTATGCTAAACTTTGTGACATATTCAATTCTTTACAAGTTTGATGGGGAAAATAAATTGTCCATCTCTATGGTACCAATAGTGCCAATTTCCTTAAAACAGCACAGTCTAATAGTAATGTCTCAAACCTTTTTAAGGGCTAGAATCTGTTGACTGCATCAAATGGTCATAAGGGCCTAATTTTTTTTTTAATCATTCAATTTAATTTACCATTATTACAGGGATTTACTATTTTTCTTAAAAGAAACTGGTTACAAGTTTCAAAATTACCTAAAATTTTATTTATGTCAAATTTAGATAGAGCAACACTGTAGGAAGAGATGTCTTTTGAAATAACACTATTATGTTCTTTAACCTCCAGTGCAAGGTTCTGAAAGCCTATGGTGCCTTTATTTTAAATCTGTCTTCCACATCAAAATCATCATTTTTGCAGTAACTAAAAATAATACAAACCAAAAACAATAATCAAAATAATCTGAATAGCCTAATGAGAAAAACAACTTCAATAATCAGCAGAGGACCATGTTCTTGCCACCAACCATGCAGTCACCTTTTAATCCAACATCCAGCTGAGGTCCCATCGTCTACCTAAATTTCCCAGTTTTCTTCCTCTATTATTTCTCTGATACTAAAACTAATTAGACTATCCCTATTTATTTTGCACCTACTTTGCAGTGTTTTGCCCTTTCTATCCATTAACTCAAATGGTAAAGGATGTTTTAACTAGTACCAGTGAAAAGAACCTTGGAGAAAATATAGATTTAGGTCTATAACAACCTGTTGCTAAGGTAAAAGCTATAACCCTAACGGTCATTGTTTCCTTAGTACTGGTGAAACAGGCCACTTTGCCGTTGGAGAAATGTACTCCATTTTGTTTTAACTATAATTCCACAATGGGACAAAAAGAGCATGCTGAACAATAATTTCAGCCTGGAGGTTGTTTTGGGACCATTTTGCTGACTGGTAAATGTCATCTAGCTTTTCAGGTCCAAATTAATTTCTCTCAGCATATTAGAAATCAAATGTGGCATAAAACATACTGTCCACTGGGTATTTGTATTTGTGACAAAAGGACTGAAGCTAAAGCTGACCTAGACTCTAGGTTGGGAAAATTATTCTCAAGGAACCAGCAAGAGGCTGTAAGTACTAAGAGGCATACTTTTCCCAGGCTATAGCATGTCATATCAAAGCAAAAGAAATAAAGTTTGATCACTACCCATAAAGAAAACTGCAAAAAAATAAGCATTCAGCTCCATAGGACCTGGGATTTATTCTGTAAATAAAATTAGAGGTTTAAAGAAAAAGCCTAAGGTGGTTGATTTCAGACCGCAACGCTAGGTTGGTTCACGTAATGTTTGAGGAAGAAGAATTCATAAAAATTAACAAATATATTAACAAACATCCAGGGTTACATGTGTTCTAAATATTATCATCAGCAGAAGAAGCTACTAGTTTGAGCACAGACTAACTAAAGCAAACATCTGTTATCCTGGGCAAGTATGTGGTGACTGTGGAAAAGAACCAGTCCCTTAAAACATGAACAAACGTCAAATAAAACAAGGCTTAGTATTAATGCCCATCTGCCAGCTCATAGTTGAGAGGACAGGAAGCAACCACAGGAAAAAAACACAGAAGCACTTGGCCAAGAGTACTTTTTATGGGAAAGGAAAACCTAGAAGCCCTGTGCCAGGAGTACATTGTATATGAAAGAAAAACGCAGAATACACAGAGATATTGGCGTATGTAATGCCACCCAGAGTAAGTGACTAAGTGACTTTGTTAGATGCGCTGGTCTAAAAAAGACAGCTAATGTCTTATCTGAACACGAAGCAGAAAATTAAAAGTCATCCAGGCTTTCATGTTTTTACGACGTAGCTGTAGTCTACCTTCAACTTAAGCTTTTATGGTAAAATATAAGTGAGTATCATCATCATAAAAATGGAAACTTATCCCATGCTGTCTCATAATTTTTACCAGGTGGAATCACTTTTAAAGTAAAGATTAGCAGCCAAAGCACTGAGCCTTGTGTTACTCAATAACTAACTCTGATGATTGAATAATCTTTTTTATTAACAAGAACAAACTCTAATCTGTGAAATAAAAATCTAAACCAGCCTACTGCTGTTGCCTTGATCCCTACAGACTGTTCAAACTTTATTAGTTTATTATTTTACTTATTTTACGTTCTGGGGTGGCCGGGCTCTGGCACTCGGTGGTCTGGTCTGGCCTCCCCGGTGGCCCCGCGCCGTTTCGGACCCTTTGTGGGGTGCCTTGAGACGACATTGTAGTAAATAAGCGCTATATAAATAAACAAACTGAAACTGAAACTATCTCTGTAGTCATGCTGCTATAGGCTTAGGCTGCTGGGGACATAATGACCACTTTCACCCTCTTCACTACATTCTCACACTACTCTCCAATTTTACATTTTTTGCTGTTATTTCAGTTTTAAAATTTATGTTCTCTCTCTTTTCTCTTCCTTGAAGCTACACCTGGCCTGACTCTGTGTCTACCTGTGACACCTTTCTGGAGAGGGGCATTGTCCAAGCTTCTGCTGGTAACAGCTTAATGCTCACCTTCTACAGATGATCCACTTGGCCCTGTCTTTCAGTGTTTAACCCTTTCTCTCTCCTAGACATAGCAATTGACTGAATTTTTACTGTAACTAATTATATGTGCTCTCTTTCAGACTCTAACCTTGAAAACGGGCTCAGAGTTTATCTGTTCTTTCTTTCTAGATGAAACAACTAAAGGAGCTACATCCACTAACATTTACTTTTCCTTCCCATAGAAAGTACTCCTGGATCAGTGCTCCTGTGTTCTTTTTGTGTCTCTGCTCTGTTCTCTCGAACCCCCAGTCGGTCGTGGCAGATGGCCGCTCACACTGAGCCTGGTTCTGCTGGAGGTTTCTTCCTGTTTAAAGGGAGTTTTTCCTCTCCACTGTTGCTACATGCATGCTCAGTATGAGGGATTGCTGCAAAGTCAACGCCAGTGACTGTCCGCTGTCTCTACATGCTCATCCGGGAGGAGTGACTGCTGTAAGTCACTGACTGGATGCAATCTGCTGGGTTTCCTTAGACAGAAAAACTTTTCGTCCAATTTGAATAAATAACTGAATCTGACTGCACTGTTCAATGGTTAGGACTAATTGGAATGTATGTACCTGACTTTTGTGATGTGCCTTGAGACAACATGTGTTGTGAATTGGCACTATATAAATAAACTGAATTGAATTGAAATTGAATAAATCGCTATTAAATCGAACTTGTCTGACCTCCCCTTTAAAACAGTCAAGGAGCTTTTTATCTATCTGGCAATCAGAATCACAAGAAGGCACTAGGTTTTTTATAATTGTTAGGGGTCAAAGAGAACGTAACATAATTATCTGCATTAATTCTGTCAAAATAAATGATATTGTAAACTTTAGTAGGTTATTCAATCAGATGGGATAACAGGATGATTACAATTAAGCAGAGACCCAATGAACTTGCAAACAGACCAATGGTCCATAGCCATATGATTACTTTGTATTAGCTTGTCAATATTTAGAATTACATTTAGCTCTTCCAAAATAACAAAAAAAAAACCTACACATTAGTCCGACCTTTGAGTTGGCAATGCTCACTATAACACAATTTAGAATGAATATAATTGGCATACACAGTAATTAAAAAAAAATAAAAAAAATCATGTAGGGTATGATCTTGCTTAAGTCTTAGAATAAAAGATGAGCAAAAGGTATTGATTAATACAGATAATTTGAGAGACAGGCTTTCTTCTATAGCCAGTTGGACAGTTTTGATTTGCATGTGTGAACTTCTCTTGACCCCTTCAACTACAGCACAACCTAATATTCTTGACAAGAATGCATTAAAATCCTTTAGCATTTTTGTTTGTTTTATAATATTTATTAAGGTAGAGAATATATCCTGACATGTTGTTTGGTGATTATCGTAAAATCACATGTGGATGAAATAATTTTCTTTAGCTAGCGCAAGAATTGGAAAATGTTGTAGTTGCTTTTCAACCATGAAAGTATGTCTCATTATTTGCGACCTAGAAATTGTCATAAGGTAAGATGGCTAGTTAAATATGAAATGATCTAAAATGTCTAGCTCCGGATAAAAACAGAATCTATTGCATGTTCAAGAGTAAAAGATAATTCATATCAAACAGAGAATAATTGTTCTCCCTTAGGAAGGTAAAATTGGTTAATGCAAATACCACAGTGTGTGATTTTTAAGATATTCCTATTTTTAATATTTTGTTGACCTACATGTCCTATGCATATTGAAGGCATTGTCCTAAAATAAACTTTCGTCATGAACACAGATCCTTTTATCCTGAAATAAAGGTGACCACTCAGAAAAACTTTGTACCTGCTAAGGTGTCCCTTCTCTCAAGGGTATGTGGTGACCTAAACCATGCCAGCAAAATGCTACCCACAGCAGAACAGAGTCATCTCTCAGTAGGCTTTAAAAGCTCAACTTTCCCTTGAATTTGTGATCCATTTAAATGTTGATGCTATTGGGTCGTAAAGAAAATAAAAGTAGAAAGGAAAGAGAAACAAATCTGGGGAGTAAATACAGAATTAACCATGTAAAATCAAAACTACTTTCATGCCAGCAAGTTATTTAAAATACCTTACACTTATATATTACAAAATGGTAGATTATGCATCTCAAAATCAGAATGTGTTTATTGAGGATAGGTCTTTGGCTCTAACCTTTGGGTTTAAGATAAATTTTAATTGAATATGTGATGGCTGTTATGTTGATTAAGAATATGTTATGCATGAGGTTTAGCATTTACCATTAAATCTAACACACGGAGGAAGGGGGTGTGAGGGTAGGGGGCGTATTGATAATCCTGTTTGTGAAGGAGTTTGGACCCTGGGTCCTTTATGATATGCAGTTAAGTGATTGACTATAAAAAGATATTGCAATGGTGTTTATGTTACTGTGACATTGTCACACTGTGACATTCCTACTTGTTTGTGGCACATTTTAACATTAATTTGACATCAAATATTATTTATTATTATTATTTATTATAATTATTATTTAATTTAGTATAGTATGTATTACTTTGTTTTTTTATGTCCTTGATAATTTGATGTTTTTCAGCAGTCTTTTATATCAAAGTGCCTTTGGTCCTCCCCATGCCTTCAATAGAAGCAGTTTTTTTCCCTAAGCTTAGAGAGTTATAAATATTCATCCCTATATAAGGCAGATCTCTCTACCTATATTTTACTTACAGAATAAAACATTTTTCTGTCTGTGCTGTGAATATTTTGCGGTATATGTGTCCGGGATGTTGAAAACAGTGGGCTAGGTTCCAAATTACCCACCGGGCATGGAGCGACAAAACAAGCTGTGCTCTAGAGAGAGCTTGTAATAGATTACAGTGATTCCCTTTGGACATGCTGTTGAGCAGGTGGTACCTTAGCTGGTGCAACACACTGCAATGAATTTACCATTTCCTGCCCCACCATCTGACCATAAATCATACAGTCTGAAAACACATTTTTAAATAAGCAGAGAGAGGTAATTAGGTAATTTTAAATTTGTGTTGACAACAGCTATTTTTAAAGGTTATTTTTCTCATCAACCTAACCCAGGGACAGACAGCATTCACTTGTACGAAAACAAACAAAAAAATAATTTATTACAAATACATACCTTTCTTTACTTTGCCTTAAGTAATATGGAATGCAATTGAACAGGGCTGATTCACTTCACTATTTATCAGTATATGAACAACAACAACATATACTGCACAAGGTCAGAAGTTGCTGCTGTGTGTGTGATGTATGTATGTATGATTGCATGCAAGATGGACGTCAAGGAAACAAAAAAAAACAAACATGGTTGTCAAAATATATCTACAATATATATACTGTATATAAAACGTTTGTCACAGGGTCTGGAAAATGTATATATTCCAGTTGCATTTAATGAATTATCTTCTTTATCTTTTTTTACACAAGATATCAATTAACTTTCATCTGCAAGCCATTGACAGTAAAAGGATGGAATAGATATCTGTAGCAGATGATGGTTTGCTACTATACATCAGGACAACATTAAAAAAGTTGTCAAGTGCATTGAAGCTCACATTTTTTTTTCTGGCTGAATGTTTTCTGGCCTACTAAAAGTGCCTACAGCAAAAGCCACCTGTTCATGAGATGGTGCATTCTCCTACCAGTAAATCCACAAACTGGAAGGTGGTTAATTATGGAAGTAAAATAGTCTCATTAGAATCAGCCATTTTTTAGACATTGAATTTATAACACTGAATTTTTATTCTGTGCAATTATGTATGTGAATTTTTCGGTAGATTCTGTATTTTTTTTCATCTAATGGAACTGAATGAAATGTTTGACTGACCTGATGACAGCTAGTGCCCCAACCCTGTCTGCAGATGCTCTTGTTTTGAAGTGACCGGAAAAATCGGCAACACATTTGGAGGTGAATTTTTGCAGGCGAATTTCTGCAGGTGAATTTCTGCAGGTGAATTTTTGCAGGTGAATTTTTGCAGGTGAATTTCTGCAGGTGAATTTTCGCAGGCGAATTTCTGCAGGTGAATTTCTGCAGGTGAATTTTTTCAGGCAAATTCTTGCAGGTGAATTTTTGCTGGCAAATTTTAAGTACAAAAAAAAAATTCACATACATAATTGCACAGGATAAAAGTTCAGTGTCATAAATTCAATGTCTAAACAATGTCTGATTCTACTGAGACTATTTTACTTCCATAGTTAATCAGCTTACTTGGTCAAATGTGATATTTTCCTCTGAATTTAAGGCTATGGTCATGCGAAAGAGTATCTGTCATATTTACGTACGTAATCCTATTTTATCTTGTATGACCAAATGGGATAAAAAACAAATATTTAATTTTCAAGCATTTTTTTCCCCCCCAAAGGCTTGAGGAATCAGTATGCATTCTACATTTGGTGATATTGTCATTGAGTATTAAAATGACAATATTAACCCACATTATCACAATGAGTTTACAACTTCCTCTAGCAACTCATTCCATGAAATATTTACTTGGAAATACGCTAAGAGCAGCCATTATAAGATGAATCCACTGTAGTCATTAAAGGTTGGAGTTTAAACAATACTTATTTGGTACTAAGGGGCCCAAAATGTGCCAAGAAAACACCCCCAAACCATTACACAACAACCAACAGCCTGAGCTGTTGATTCAAGGCTGGCTGGGTCCATGCTTTTATGTTTTTCACACGGAATTCTGATATTGCTTTCAAACTAAATGTGACATTCGCTGAGCTTTCCGTGGGAGTTTGCGGTAAACCCTGAAGAGGTTGACTGAAAACAACACAAACGCTGCTGCACCTTGTTAATCCACAACAACGTACAGTGCAACAGAGGCAGAGTTTTCGAAATAACAGGCAGGTAATGGTTGCATTTTATGTGCAAAGCTGAAATGCTTTTGTGAAAAGCCAGAGCACAGTTTAAGCTCCATGGGGCTTCACACATCTCCACGCAGAGGTGGTCTCTGCACTCCACTTCCATTTGGCTCACAGTAGCACAAAACTGTTGCTGCACGGTGCATCTGTTTAAATGTTTGATGGGCTATCTATTTGGAGATAGCATTCAGCATATCTTGGTTGTGACAAGATATGTTATCATAAAAGACAACAAAAGTCCATCCAACCAGCCGAGTCTATCATTGGTAAGCAGAGTTGAATACATGGCACCTAAAATAACATAGCCTATCAAACAATTAATTCAAGCAGTTCTTTACAAAATTTAAATGATTGTGATTCAATATATTGTGCAGCTCTACTTCTATACCTACTAAATATGTCATTACCTTCAGTAATATCAGAGCTGTTTACACAACACATAGCAGTTCGATTCGAGCAGTTTAAAAGCTCTGCATTACTGAAGGCAACACATTTAAAAGACCAAAAATATCTTTGCCTTCGTTGTGGATTCTTCTGTCTAGAGACATCACTGCACAAACAGTGATGTCTCAGTCCAGGGATGTGCTTAGCTGTCTTGGATGGTATCCACCATAATTAGTTCCTCAACAGAGCTGGTGCATCCTGGGGCTTAATGGGGAACAATCAATGCCAACACAAACAGTGTGTATTTCTTTGCATTTCTCTACAACTCTACCTAAGACCAAGCTATCGTGTCAGTTGAAACTTTGTACTTAGTCTTAATTTGGCTTTAAACAAACTCAAATTTAAGTGCAGACAGGTTTCTTTTACTGTAACTACACACCATGGAGTTCATGGTTATGCTGTCCAATGCATACACAGTTGCTCATACACAAACAACTGGATGCCAGAATTGGAGATGAAATATGCAAACACTATTGCTTTTTTGTCTCAACCTGCTGTCAGGGGTTAGACATATAATTGTGTTTGTCGCAGAACAGAACTACACAGAAATATTCCACCTACACATACTTTGAAAATCTCATTTATTTTCTACGGCCATCTGCAAGTACTCCAGTATGAACCCTGTGAACTGAATGAATCACTATGTGTTTGCAGACATGTAACTTTTCCTCTGAAATGGAAAAGTCTTATTAAAAATGTTTTTAGTTACAAGCACCTTCTCACAGTTACTTGCATAATAATGTGGATTGGCAATGTATATGGAAGAAAGGTGAATCCGAGAAGATAGTAAAAAAAAAATGCAACTTTTCAGTTTAAACAAAAAGTCGCTATTTTTTAAATTCATATTGGAAGCTTTAATAATACATTGTTTTGTGTAAATCCTTTTTGTAAGACCTTGGCCTTGATAGAAAATAACACAAGTAGTTGCTGACCACAAAGATATCTTACTGAATTATTTTTGTTGCATAATCCAATAGCGTTACAGCAAAAGCAATCCAACATGGGTCTGACAAGCAAATAATAAATGGTGCTGTACTTGTTTTCATAATTGTTACCTTCTCATTTCAGAAGTACTACTTTCAGTGTTTTGAACCCCATCCCTTCATAACAATTAAAGAGGCAATGGACAAATGAGCCCTGAAGTCTGATGTTTTAAACAAAACTTCAACACGTTTACACAAAATATTGTTCTATTTAACTTAAACATCATTAATTTCAGTCTGTAGTCCAACATTTTTTTGGACTTTTCTTTATTATGCCCCTTCAATGTACTTTTTTCTTAACTGTTTTCGTCATGTAAAGGCACTTTGAATGGTCTTTTGCTGAAATGTGGTATACATGTACACTTGCCTTGCCTTGCTTGATTATTAGCCTGTGGCGTTCGTGGATTATGGGCTGTTATTGGCTTATAACAATCTGTTCATGTTACGTGCAGCTTCTCCAAATGAACACTGTTTTGCATTACTTTGAATCATTTAGGAAAGACAATAAACATAATTTACCTCTGACATTCTCTAGCAACTATAGGGGACTATAGCCTCTGTAAATGGGTCACATGTTTACCTCTACACCACCACCATCCTCCATTTTTCAATGCATATGAAAACATTGAATGATAATTAATAAATGCTAATGTTAGATGTGATAGAAGATATCAAAAAAGACAGAATAATTCCAGCTAACTGAAGAATGTAAAAAAACAAAACAATTATGGGCCCAGAGATAACCCTTGTGAAACCCCACATGTTAGAGGAGAAAAAAAAAAAAAAAGGAGAATCTGAGGAGAACTTGTCTGTCTTGATGCAGAATGTCCTATCAGATAAATAAGAGGAGAACCAGTCCAATGCATAATCAGAAACACCAGCCAGGACCTTCAGCCTTTTTAACAAAGTTGTCTAACTAACAGTATCAAAGGCGGCAGTGAGATAAAGTAGAAGATTTTCCTGCATCAGCAGCCATTACAAGAAAATTGTAAACTTTTCTAAAGCAGTCTCAGTGGAGTGTTGCTTTAAAAGACTAAAAAGGGTTAGAGATCTGTAACTTAAACAACCAGGATCTGAGCTCAGTATCTTTAACTTTTTCTAATAAATTACTAACAAAAGGCAGCTTGGACATAGGACGAAAGTTACAAATCCCCATCAAGATTAGGTTTCTTTAGGACAGGGGTCACCTCAGCCATTTTGAACCCATATGGAACATAAACTCGGCTAAGGAAGTTGTTCAATACTGACAATACTGATGGACCAAAGCAGGATAGAGATTGAACAAATAAAGAGAGGTGTGACACTTCTAATGAAAAGGTTGAACTGTTGAAGATAAAAAATTCCTAAAGTCAGAGAAAAAAGATTCAATAGATCCAGGTGGTCCTTTTATAGAGCGTAGTGATAGAGCGCGCAACCTCGACACAGCTTCCGTACTCGACGCAGCTGTCCCTGGTTCGACTCCTGACCCCAGAGACTTGTGCTACGTCTTCTCCCTCTCTCCACCCCATTTCCTTCTATAAATAACAGCTGTACCACCTCCTTGGCTTGTCGTTCATGGAGCAGATAGAAAAGAGCACCATTCAGGATGTAGTTCCAAAATATGTAAAACTTCATTCTCTCACTACCATGTCTCAGAAATGAACAAAGTTTACATACTCTGTGCAAAATGTCTATTTGGTTTCCAAGCTTCAGACTTAACGTTTAGATATGGTCTACAAATTTTCAATGGGTTGTACTCGGTTCCTTGGGAATGTAATTTTATCAGCTTAAAGTCAGCCTCCTTTTTCCTTTGGATATGTGTTTGATATCAGTATCCTTTTTAAACTCTCAACAGTGTCTAACTTTCAACCATCTAGCTGCTGAAGTTAAAGTTAAAAGAAGTTGAAAGTAGTTCTTCTATATTATTTAGTCTACTCTGTGCAATGCACTAGCATCAATAGCAGTGAAATAAACCCTTAGCATGATGCTGCCATCACCATGCTTAACAGTTAGTACAGTGTTCTTAGATTTGAACGCCTCACCTTAACTTCCATAAACATACTCTTTGTCATTTGGCAAAAAATTCTATCTTTGACTCATCTGGCAATATAACTTCTCTCAAGAAGACATTTGGTTTGCCCATGTGGGTAGCTGGGAATTTCAGTCAGGCTTGAAAGTGTTGATTTTAGAGCACAAGCTTCTTGCATTCTGTCAGTCCTTCACCCTGTAGTCGTGCGTCACTGTGTGTAACTGGTGTTTCTACATTTTCCAGTTCACTAAAGAGAACTTGACAAGGTCTTGGCCATGTCAAGGTAAGACTTTCTAGAACCTTCAGCACAATTCCTATCGATTTATGCAAATATTTGTATATGTTTGAGACAATATAAACCGGCTGGACCCTGTGTGAATTGAATAAAATAAATTTAAACTTAGGCACCAAATTCTTTTTTCCTGGAGAAAGAATTTTTCTAATATTTAGTAAAAAATTTACCAATAAACGTGAGATTTTAGGTATGTTGAATGTACAGTTCTTTAGACTGTTGTTATTTTATATTGCATTAGAGATACCCCGCTTCAGGTTCAGACTGAAAGGCCCATTTTGCCAACACTTACTAGGTTGTGAAGGCCTTACAGGGCTCAAAGCCTGGGCCCCATAAGAAGCAGTCCTATTTTTGGGTTAAGGGTTAGGTTTAGATGTGAGGTGTGAATTGACTTTAGATTAGGTTTAGGGTTATGAACGTACTGGTAATGGTTAGGGGTTAGGGTTTAGGGTTAGGGTCAGGGTTAGGCAATAGAAATGAATAACAAATTTATGGGAGTCAATGCAATGTGTGTGTGTGTGTGTGTGTGTGTGTATGTGTATATCTGTCTAACCTTGTGTGGATCATGTGTGTGTGTAGGGGGCGTCTGTGTGAGTGTTTATACGTGTACAAAACATTGTATTTTGAAAGCTGAGATAATCAGAGCATTGTGGAGTGTGACATTGAAGGACGTCCTGTTACCCTTTAAATGGAGTATATGTAATTATTCAAAGTGATGCTTTTTTGGCTGTGCTTTTTAAAATGTTTTTTTTTTTTTTTTAAGAACAATATTCTTGCTATTAAGGGAAATTTTAAGCTGAATATCATTTTGTTATGAAAGCTGAAGATGACAGAAAGGCTCTAATTAATAAGACAGCTCTAATTAAGAAGCTGTTCAACCAATTTGTATATATATATTGTTGGAAAAATGTATAACAATTATCATTGTTTAGTTTAAAAAAGGTTTATGTTTTAAGTTCTACTCAAGTGAAGATGATTCCTGTGATTGGTTTTAGTGTGGACAAAGGATTTGTGGAAAGTTAAGGAATGTGGTCTGGAGTGGATCAATCCCTGGACATGACATGCCTATACTATATATGGGAATGACCACTCTTCTAAGTTGAAATCTCTGTAAGAATTGGCTGAACCGTTTCCCCCTTTTGGCTTATTGGAATGTGAGTTGTAAATAAAAGGCTGGTGCAAGGACTTCTCCCTTTGTGAGAAGGAAGTCGCTGTTCTGCAGAAGACTGTCTCTCCCTTGCAAGTCAAACTTACTAGGTTAACTTGTGTCTTATTTTACACTGGTCTGTATTTATCAGCTTTTTAACTCTAACATATATAATATATATATATATATATATATATATATATATATATATATATAATATATATATATATATACACACACTACCAGTCAAGGTTTTAGACACACTGTCTCATTTAATGTTTTTTTTTATGTCTATGACTATTATTGTATGTTGATTCTCACTGAAGGCATCAAACTGAGAATGAATGCATATAGATATATAAAGCAAACAAAAAGTCGTAAAATAACTTCAATTATGTTTTGTATTAAAGATTTCTTAAAGTAGCCCCCCTTTGCTGTGATGACTTAAATATTAACCTTTGGCCATCATTTAATGAACCTCTGGGACTTTCTTTCAAGACTCTGGAAAACCATTTTAGGTGACCACCTCATGAAGCTCAGGGAGAGAATGCCAAGAGAGCAAAGCAGTAATCAAAGCAAAGGGTAAAAAATTCTAAAGCAACTCTTTATAGTTTTCACTTCAAAGAATCAGCGGATCCACAATTTATTGATACATTTTTTTTAAATAAAGAGATTCTGTCTGGCCTTCCTCTTCATGAATATCTTTGTGATCAGATTTCTTTCTCTCTGTGATCCAGCTATTTTTAATCCAGAACTACACCAGATTGTTTGTGATTAACATATTTTATGTTTCAAAGCTCCGACAGTATTAACTGATGGATACGACAGATGATTTCTTTGTTTGGTCTGCCCTTAAAACAATTATAAAGGTTTTTTTTAAACAGATACATGAAATGTACTGTGTTGACCCCTTCTGATATCCACATCAGAGACAATGACACTGCAGTCATTTATGACTGTGTAATTACTTCCAAAGAATGTCAAACTTTGCATCGTTTTACCTAAAGGACTTCGAGATCAACTTCTGTAGTTTTACAATGTGCCATATAATGAATTGATATAACTAGAAGGAAATGCTGGCATTACTCACGAGTTTAGACAGAGATCAGAGATGGCTCTCTAACAGATCACCAAGATCTGACAGTCATGTTTTATTAATCAAAGTGGTGCTTTTTTTTTTAATCTTCTATTGAACTCCCCACTAGACAGAGAGCCACCTCAGGACATGGCATCTCTTTCAGGGTGGCAAATTTTTCTTTGGATACCCTCATTTGCATTGCAATTAACTGAGAAGAACCCATAAGTGGGTTCTGCTGCTTCTGACAATTAAGATGGAGAGGACATTTCCGCTCATTGCAGTAAAATGATGGCGAGAAAATTATTGATGGGGTGGAGACCTGGGCCATCATTTATCAAGTTTACATAAAAAGGGTACAATTAAATGTACAATCTATGAAAAAAATCAGACACATTAATAAGCCTGTTTATAAATTCCACACATTTTCAACCACTATGCTTGTGCATTCAGACATGTCAGAGCAAGTTCTAAAGAATGCCCCTTCCCAAACATCAGCATTACTACTAACTATATTTTATAACAACTTTTAACATGATAATAGAAGGTTGTAAGATAGTTTGTAATAATACTAATAAAATTTGGAAAATAATAATGTTATTTACTGTTTCATTGAAAGCTTTGTTATCATATTATTTTAACCCTAAGAATATGGGACACAATCAGATTATTTAGTGATATATTAGGGATATAGGAAAAAAACTGAATTATTTTTGATAATTAAATCTTTTTATATAATTTAAAACAGGGATACTTTCCATTTTTCTTCCGGTAGCGTTTATTTCTATGTAAAAGGAGCAAATGATAGAATTGAACCCTGACACAAAACTAAGCAGAAACTCACATGTTGTTCACACTTATAAAGTTAAAATAATAAAACGTTTTGTGTATTATTATGTTGTTGGGCAAAAAGCGGATGCATAAAACAGATAATAATGGATCTGAAATAGAAGGACATTTATGAGCTTTTTCAAGAAATGTATTAATTTATTTTCAACCTGGTATGACTTGTTCTTGGCCTATTCCCAGAGGAAAAAATCTGGCAAACCCATTTAAGTGTGTTCAGCCCACACTTTTTTCAAGTGGAAACACAAGCAGTGAAGCAGTTCTTTCAGAAGCAACTACAACATACACAATATACACATTTTATTTACCTCACCGGTAAATAAAAGAACATCTAGCTAATTAAATTGAAATTAAACATTTCCTTACCTAATTCTATTGGATCAGCTGATTGCAGCGCAGTGGTAGGTACATTCAGCTTTCCTTTTTGGTGCATTTGATTGACAGGTCCATCATAATAGGGAACAACAATGCAACAGAAGCACATGGAGGCAGGATTTTTGTTTATTTTTTTCTAAATTTGTATTTACAATACAGAACATGAGAAACAGGTGCCATTCAGGGCTGCACGTTGATGCTGTTATGTAATTAGTTATATGTTTTTTTTATTGTTTCTTATCTTTTTTAGTTGCAGCAGCGGCCCCTTAAGCAGTTGGTGCCCCAGGCAACTGCCTATGTAGCGGACCTGGCCCTACATACTGTAGATTAACCTCTATTAGTAAAAAATAAAATTCCTTGAAAACCATGTGAAGAGTGTATGTGGTCAAGAAATAGTGGACAGGATAGTGAAGCAAAGGAAGTTTATGAAACCGAGATTCCTGTACTGGCTGACAATAAAGAAGACAGGTGCCTCTCAATAAATCAATAATCTCTCAATAATTCTAAATCATTGAAATGAATATTTATTTCAGTAATTCAACTCAAAAAGGTTAAACCTATTTGTAATACAGATCCATTACACACAGTGATATGATTTATAAATGTTTATTACTGTTATTTTTCAGTACTACCACTTATAGCTAATAAAAACCAAAAATGTAGCTTCTTTGCAAATTAGGAAATTAAACAAGACCAATAAAAAATAATTGTTAATGCAGAAATGTCAGCATAATGAAAGGGATGTCTATGTAACATACACTGCATACACTATACTTGGTGTGAGTATATTTGGTGGACAGGTGCCAAGATTTGCTCGAAAATCAAATCAGCATCCCTCGTAACTGAAAAGTTATTGCAGCAGAATCAATGCAAAAAAGCTCTCTTATGGGGGATCAACCCTAGTGTGCCATTATATCTAGTCATAAAAAATATGGGTCACTATATGAAAACAAGACATGGTACTATAAAAAAAAATACTTTTTTATGAGGACCAAGTTTTGGGGTCCTGCAGCAGATTACCTTGTCTGAAAGCTAGATTATAAAGCACACAGCAAACCATGGTCACACTGTCCAATTTTACCAGAAAATATCAGATGATAAACCCAGTTGCTGAACTTTCAGCTCAGAAATTACATGCTACATAGAGATTTCTGTACATGCATGAGCACAGCATAATTTTACTTTAACGGGGTCATTGAGCTGATTATGGAAGTCATGAGATATGGCCTCAGTGTACCAGCCTGATCAACTAAAATGTAAAATAGTTAGTTATAATTACTGTATGCTCACTGAAAAAAACACAAGCAGCACAGCTTCTCCATGTAGATGCACCTTTAAAAACTTATTATATTGAACACATTTCAGTTGATGGAATGAATTAACTTTCTGTTGAAATACTGATGTGGACAAATTTGTTGATACAACTAGTAAAGATGTGTAAAAAAGTTTCAAACTTTCATTACAGTAGCATTATCTCATATGTAACATTCAATGTAAGAGGATTCAGCTCTCCTTTAGAGATTTAGGTCCTCTGTTATGCTTTCTTTTATTAGCTCACACCTCAGATTGTACATTGGATTTACTGTGGGTCTGAAATAGACTGATATGGTGAATAGAAAAATGTTGACTTGATGTCTGGCGAATCAGTTCTGCTTTAATTGGCCATATAGTTCTATCATTATCCTGTTGAAAGATTAAATCTATTTCAGCTTTCTGGAAAAGGCTACCAGAGATTTATTTAAAATTCACAGGTAATTCAAAGAGTTCATGATGCCATCCACTTTAATAAGGTATCCAAGGACTTTGAAAGGGAAACACGCCCACAGCAAGGCGGATCCTCCACCATACTGAACAGTAGGAATAAGGTGCTTTTCAACATATTGTTGGGACCCACAGCCATGAATTGCAACATGAAAACTCCGGTACAGACTTTTCTGGAACTTTCAAAATAAACTGCATTTAACCTACTTCCATCACATTTTGGGAAAGGGGGGGTAACAGTGGACTTCCCATGATGCCACTGGCCGTATAAAACCCCCACCTTTCCAATGGTCTGACCTCTTCTACGCGGGTCACACAGGGACCTGGACAGAGAGACCCAGCGCACTAATGTCTCTTTGCTGGCAAACAGACATAAACTCTTCAAACTGGACCCAAGGGTGTCATAAGATCACGCGATCATATGCACTGAGTTAAGTACGGATGAATTACTGTTTGTGTACCCGGTATTCATTCATAAAAAGGGAAATTAAGGTATAAGCATTGCTTTACTTTCTCTCTGAGGCCTGAAGCAAGTGTTCCAGAGAATTCCCTGCAGAGACGCGGTCTCTACAAACCCGAGTGGAGCGGTTTTCCCTGTCTGAAAGAAGGACAACAGTAGTAGTAACACTGTGGTAACGTGCAGTTTGGTCGGCCCGACAGAGCGGTCGGGTTTGGGCAGAGAGAGATTTAGGATGAAATGATCTGAACGTTTGCCCTGCGATGGACTGGCGACCTGTCCAGGGTGTACCCCGCCTCTCGCCCATAGACTGCTGGAGATAGGCACCAGCTCCCCACGACCCACTATGGAATAAGCCTTAGAAAATGACTGACTGACTGACTGATCTGAACGTTTTCATTTTATGAAGTTTGGTTTTGTTTGTGTGAAACTCAGCTATCTTAGTGCTAGCAGGCTATCTGCAGCACACGTGCTCAGTTTTGTGTTCTGTGTTTGTGTGTTTTTAAAGTTAAGACAAACTTTATTTAAAGGGGTGATTTCAACACAGAAGATTGATCATAACGTGCCGCCGCGCATTTTAACCCTTTTATTGACGGTATTTTTAAAGGTGTGTGTTTGATTCTGGTGCAAAGCTATCAGCTTCTTTTGTTAGCTTTAACTGCTAACAGGTAAGGACACGTACTCGCCTGCTAAAGAATATTTACCCAGAAAGGTTGTTAGTTTTCAAGCTAGTAAATAATATTTCCCCAACATTATTTTACTAAATTTGATAACTAAGTAAACACCATTAAGCCCCATTTCTCCAGAAAGATTTGGCTCTTTTCCAAAATATTTCCTTAAATATTTTACCATTTCCTTAATAATATTTCTTTAAATATTATTTTAATAAACAAAGGCAGCTAAGGAGACACTGTTGAGAATTAGTCATCCAGAAGGTTGGTTTTATTTAGCAGATCATTCTTTAAAACATTATTATTAAAATAATATTTGATCTGATCTTGCATTGTGAATGGTTGTCTAAAGGTATGCTGGTTATTACCTAAGTTAGTTCCAAGATTAACTCAACTTCATTTCCAGATTCTTCAAGATAATCCTTGGTTCTCAAACATAAATAACATTTCATGGTAATGTTGCATCACTCTTCTGGTCAGGGTTTTCAACCATCTTTGATTCACTTGTTTACATTGTACGTTCTTGTATTTTAAGAAATTGTGTAAATTAATTTTGTGTGTGAACAGAGTTTTGCTGTTCAATAACGCCAGAGCTTGGTGCATCCCTTTCAAATTTGTCCTAATACCACTGCCTTATTGTGCTGGTATTCACAGGATAACCCTTAACAGACCGAAGTTAGTTCCAAGACTAACTTAACTTCATTTCAGATTCTTCAAGATTCTTCCTTAGTTCTCAAACATAAACATTGCATGGTAATGTTGCATCACTCTTTTGGTCATGGTTTTCAATCATCTTTAATCAACTTGTACATAGCCCATTAGTCTTTGTTATTCTTTAATTCTGCTTGGTAGTTTAGTTGGATTGTTTTAGCATAGTAAAGAGTTTGTTTGTTTGAAATATGTTTGACTTTGAGTTGACTTATTTTTGTTAATAAATTCTTGTATTTTAAGAAATTGTGTGAATTCATTCCATGTGTGTTCGGAGTTTTGCTGTTCAATAATGACAGAGCTTGGCTCACCCTTTGGATTTAGTCCTATTACCACCGCCTTACTAGGCTGGTATTCACAGGACAACCCTTAACAGACCGAAATATTATTTGATAAAGTGTTAAATTATTAATATTAAATAATATTTTCAGATTCATAGTCACAACAATATATATAATTTTGTTTTATATCAAAGGCTTGTTGCCAAAAAGCTCAATCTTACTCTCACATGACCAAAGCACATGTTACCATCTTGAGTCCCAACAGACTAGCAAATTCCCCATGATTGAATTTTTGATAGTTCTCGTTCTCGTCGTCTTCTGCTTATCCGGTACTCAGCAGAGACAACCAGACATCCCTCTCCCCAGACACCTCCTCCAGCTCCTCCGGGGGGAACCCAAGGCGTTCCCAGGCCAGCCGAGAGACATAGTCCCTCCAGCGTGTCCTGGGCCGTCCCCTGGGCCTCCTCCTGGTGGGACGTGCCTGGAACACCTCCCGAGGAAGGTGTCCAGGAGGCATCCGGTATAGATGCCCGAGCCACCTCAACTGGCTCCTCTCGATGTGGAGGAGCACCGGCTCTACTCAGAGCCCCTCCCGGATGGCTGAGCTCCTCACCCTATCTCTAAGGGAGTGCCCGGCCACCCTACGGAGGAAGCTCATTTCATCTGCTTGTATCCGGGATCTTGTTCTTTCGGTCATGACCCAAAGTTCATGGCCATAAGTGAGGGTAGGAACGTAGACTGACCGGTAAATCGAGAGCTTCGCTGTTCGGCTCAGCTCCCGGAGGTGGGAGCTGAATACATCCCTGACCAAGGGCTCCACCAGACGTTCCCAGCAGACCCTCCCTATGCGCCTGGGCCTGCCAAGTCTGTCCGGCTTTCTCCTCCTCCAGCGGATCCAACTCACCACCAGGTGGTGATCAGTGGACAGCTCAGCCTCTCTCTTCACCCGAGTGTTCAAAACTTGCGGCCGAAGGTCTGATGATACAACAACAAAGTTGATCATTGACCTCCTGCCTAGGGTGTCCTGGTGCCAAGTGCACTGATGGACACCCTTATGTTTGAACATGGTGTTCATTATGGACAATCCGTGACTAGCACAGAAGTCCAGTAACGAAACACCACCCGGATTCAGATCGGGGAGGCCATTCCACCAGATCACGCCTCTCCAGGTGTCACTTTCGTTTCCCACGTGGGCGTTGAAGTCCCCCAACCGAATAATGGAGTCCCCGGGAGGGGCACTATCCAGCACCCCTGACAGGGACTCCAAGAAGGCCGGGTACTCTGCACTACCGCTCGGCCCATAGGCCGAAACGACATTCAGAGACCTGTCCCCAACCCGAAGGCGCAGGGATGCGACCCTCTCGTCCACCGGGGTAAACCCCAACACGAGACCGCTGAGCTGAGGGGCAACAAGCAAACCCACCCCAGCCCGGCGCCTCTCCCCGTGGGGCACTCCAGAGTAGAAGAGAGTCCAGCCCCTCTTGAGGAGATGGGTTCCAGAGCCCACACTGTGCGTGGAGGCAAGTCCGACTATTTCTAGTCGATATCTCTCAACCTCCCGCACAAGCTCAGGCTCCTTCCCCCCCAGCGAGGTGACATTCCACGTCCCTAGAGCCAGCCTAAGCATCCGGGGATCGGGCCGCCGAGGTCTCCACCTTCGTCCGCCGCCCAATCCTCTTTGCACCGGTCCCACACGGTTCCCCCTGCAGGTGGTGGGCCCACTGGGGGATGGCCTCGCGTCTCACGTTTGGGCTTGGCCCGGCCAGTGTCCCGCGAGGAGCAACCCAGCCACCAGGCACTCTCCGACAAGTCCTGACCCCAGGCATGGCTCCAGGGTGGGACCCCGGCTCCGCCGTACCGGGCGGAGGGATAGTTTTCATAGTAGGACAGAAAAATATAACTGCACGGTTCAATGGTTAGGATTAATTGGAATGTATGTACCTCACTTTTGTGAAGTGCCTTGAGACAACATGTGTTGTGAATTGGCGCTATATAAATAAACTGAATTGAATTGAAAAAACTTTATTATGGCATCACTCCCAAACAACCAGTTGGCATGTGTATTACATCTAATTGTTATGATCCATGAGTGTTTGAGTCATGGTTTTTTTTTGTGTTTGTGTTTTGATCACTTAATTATTTATTATCGTCTTATATGTCCTGCCTTATTCAGTTCTAATTTTTGCCATTTGGCTCTTGTCATATTAGGTCATTCCTTTGTTCAGTTCAGTTTTTATTTATATAGCGCCAATTCACAACACATGTTGTCTCAAGGCACTTCACAAAAGTCAGGTACATACATTCCAATTAGTCCTAAGCATTGAACAGTGCAGTCAGAGTTAGCTATTTATTCAAATTGGATAAAAAGTTTTTCTGTCTAAGGAAACCCAGCAGATTGCATCCAGTCAGTGACTTGCAGCATTCCCTTCTCCCGGATGAGCATGTAGAGACAGTGGACAGTCACTGGCGTTGACTTTGCAGCAATCCCTCATACTGAGCATGCATGTAGCGACAGTGGAGAGGAAAAACTCCCTTTTAACAGGAAGAAGCCTCCAGCAGAACCAGGCTCAGTGTGAGCGGCCATCTGCCACGACCGACTAGGGGTTAGAGAGAACAGAGCAGAGACACAAAGAGAACAAAGAAGCACTGATCCAGGAGTACTTTCTATGGGAAGGAAAAGTAAATGTTAATGGATGTAGCTCCTTTAGTCGTTTCACCTAGAAAGAAAGAACATATAAACTCTGAGCCAGTTTTCAAGGATAGAGTCTGAAAGAGAGCACATATAATTAGTTACAGTAAAAGCTCAGTCAATCGCCATGTCTAGGTGATAGAAAGGGTTAAACACTAAAAGACAGGGCCATGTGGATCATCGGTAGAGGGTGAGCATTAAGTTGTTGCCAGCAGAAGCTCTGACGATGCCCCTCTCCAGAAAGGTGTCACAGGTAGACACAGAGTCAGCCCAGGTGTAGCTTCTAGGAAGAGAAAAGAGAGAGAACAAAGTTAAAAGCTGAAATAACAGCAAATAATGCAAAATTGGAGAGTAGTGTGAGAATGTAACGAAGAGGGTGAAAGTGGTCATTATGTCCTCCAGCAGCCTAAGCCTATAGCAGCATAACTACACAGAAAGTTTCAGTTCAGATTATTTAGTTAAACGGCGTTTATTTTCAACAATGTTGTTTAAATGTCGTTTGTGTATAGTTTCTTAGTTTATTCTTGTGTTTTTTTGTGCTTTTAGATTTATTTCTCTCTGTTTAGTGTTAGTCCTTGTGGTTTCTTTTTGTCTTAGTTCTGCTCTCTCTGTGTTAATTAGTCTCCCTGCCTCAGCTTCCCCACCTTCATTCTCGCTCAGCTGTCTCACATCTCCTTTAATTAGCTCTTCTTGGTCGTTTCTCATTTTCCCCCCTGCCTCAGTATATAGGCTCACTGGTTCCCATTGTTCTTTGGAGGATTCTTGTTACCCTGCCTGTGCCCCATGTCCTGTTCTCTGTGTGCATTTGATGTTTTCTGTTTTCTTTATTAAACCTCCACCATGATCCTTCCAAACCCTTGATGCCACTCCTTGCTGCAGTTCTCTACTGCAGTGAGCTTAAGTAATACTTTTCCCCCAGGTGACCAGAAAGTTGTGAATCACTAATAAAAGAAAGTTGTGAATCACTAATAAAAAAACTCGACTTCACTTGAAAAACATGAAGTATGATTTTAAATGTTTCAGTTAACTTTATTTTAAATTGATTGTAAGGGATACCAATACTTGTGCCACCGTTGATTTTTTTTATTATTGCCCTATTATACTACTCCAAGAAATATTCATTGTACATAAGGCTTTTTACAAATCTTTAAAACGGTTGCCAACAACTTTCTCAATTTCTATAATCAAGCATTTTGTGGGGATTCAATTCAACTCAATACTTTATTAATCCCAAAGAGAAATTGTGTTTTTATTGCAATTTGTGTGCCATCTACAGTCATATTCAATAAATTTGAATATGCATTCCAATGAGTATCCTTTTATAAGATTAAAATTATATTTTAATTATAAAAATCTTTAAGCAGGTATTAAACATAGACTTCAGTAAGTATTAAAATATTTTTATTGTTCTGATGTAATATTCTAACCTTAAGTGTCATGTTTTTAATTTGTCAGTCAGTCATTTTCTGTACTTCGTCTTCCATAGTGGGTCGTGGGAAAGCTGGTGCCTATCTCCAGTAGTCTATGGGTGAAAGGCAGGGTACACCCACGACAGGTCGCCAGTCTATCGCAGGGCAACACACAAACAACTAAGCACACACTCATTCCCACACCCAAGGGGAATTTAGAGAGACCAATTAACAGGAAGCCGGAATACCTGGTGAGAACCCACGCATGCACAGGGAGAACATGCAAACTCCATGCAGAAAGAACCCTGGCCGGGAGTCAAACCCAGGACCTTCTTGCTGCAAGGCATCAGGGCTACCAACTGCGCCACTGTGCAGCCCGCTTTATTTAGCAGAAGTGAAGGCTTTAAATTATTAGTCTGTGTATAATTAATCTATATATGTTTCACTTAGTGAATTGAGTTATTGAAAGGAATGAACTTTTTTGCAATATTCTAATTTATTGAATGGGTCTATATTGCAAGAAATCCAGGACTGATGGACAGATTTTTGTTGGTTTGTTTGTTGACAGGAGCGTAATTTCTTTTCAAACTCATGCTGAATGTTATCTAACATGGACAGTATTTGGCTCATTGATGGTTTGAGACATTTTCTGACTGGCAGCTTAAGAACCATGAATATTATTTGTGTATTAGCAGAGGGTTAGCAGCTAAAAATGATTGCTTAGTCTTGTAATTTTTTTGGACCCTAAGGAGGTAGAGGCCAATTTTAGTAATGTGATCATAATCTCATGAAAATCCTGATACAGAGTATGCTGCAGCCTCATTTTCCTTTAGCACAGATTGACTAATTGGCTCACTTGTTGTGGTTCACCACAACCCAAAGAAATCACATTTTATATTTAAAACAATACTGTAAATCTACAAAACTATACTATAACTAAACTATACTGTTGTAAACCAAACTCAAAGTCAGAAAAAATATTAACAAACGATGATTTAGTGGTTCCACCTTCACAGCCAATGTATTGTAGCGCATGGCTTTAGTCAGTCAGTGGCTTCTGCAGAGGGCTGACTAGACCAGGAGGAGTGAAACTTTTTCAACTTTATGCTTATTATTTAAAAGTATTACTGTCTTTAGCTCTGTCCCTTCCCTCTACTGCAGTACCAGCATTAACTGTCATTGTGCTGGCCACACACTTATCCAGTGATTATCTGGAGCTGAACCAGCAAAGCAGAATTTGTGCACCCACGAGGTGTCAGTAATTTCAGTGTCATAGTTGGCACTGCAATGGCTGGAATGTTTGTATTACATCATCTCAAGAGCACGTAAAGGAAATTTTAGAGGAGAAACATTCCACAAACCCCCTTATGACCCTGAGTGCAGGGAAAACAACCTTAACGTTAGAGCAGGGCATTTGCAGGTGAAGCCGTTAATTTGAAAGCAGGCATATGTAGTTTCAGAATCAGAAAGGTTTTTTTATTGCATGCTTGGACAAGCTTGGAATTAATGTCGTTTACTGAAACCTCCAGTACATACAATTTTTTTGCAATACAAATAACATGAACAAACAAGAACAATTAAAGAAGAAAAATTAAAACAGTACTATCCCATGCTGCTCAGTATGAGATATGAGAGCTGTCATAGTTTCAATTATGATGTAGAAGATCTGGTATGTTTTTTTGAATATTTAAATTAAGTATAAACCAGTCCCAATGAATACATATTCAGCAATTTGCATGTTTTTATAATGTTGTTATTTTGAAAAAATTCCAAGATGGCAGGGGATATTGTATAGCTGAAATATACAAAGTGTACACAATAAACCAATATGACGTCTACTTGACAATCCCAGTAATATACATATGTTCACAGAGGTTATGAAGTTCTTACTGGGACCAGATTGTAGGAAAAAGCTGTTTTTATGCCTATATGTTCACAGAACTCTGAGGATGTGACTAGAAATGATATTTTTTTTTTTTTCTTTTTTTTTTTTTGTTTTTTACCAGAATATCCTAAATGGCTGCAAGTGGCTCACAGACGAGCAGTTTAGATTGTTTCTTGCAGTATTCCAAATTCAATTTTAGTTTCTAAGGTAAAGCATGCAGTTATAGAAGTACACAGAACAGACTCAGTGACAATGGAATAGAACTCCATCAGGTTTTTCTAAACAGGAACTCCAAGTTAATAAAAGTGCCCCATGTAACTAGCTGTGCAACCCTGTCCTGAATGCAGAATGACCTCCATCCTTGGTCAAGCCAGTGACTAACATGACAAAGTTAGGGAGTTTAAGAGAGACATGTGGGGAGGTCCTCTTTAGTGTACAGGGAGAACAGTAGCGGGGAGTGTTCATACCCCAAGGGAGTACCTGAGCAGGTTGACCTTGAACTCGATCTAGATTTCTCCATTCTCACTCGCTGCTGTCAGTCAGAACGTTTTTAATTCAGTGGCAGGTAGAAACTGGAACAGCAGTACGGTACTGTGCTTTATCATCTTACAGATTTCTTAAGACTTAAATGTTTCAGCTGTGGAGAAATTTTTGCCCACTCTTCTTTCCAGAATTGTTTAGAGTCGAGAATATTTAAAGATAAATAGCCTTTTTAATGGCATCCTACGGCATGTTTGTCTTTTATTTGGCAACTTTTTTTTTTTTAAGAGGTGGACTTGCTGGTGTATTCACCTCACCAATGAAACATGCATGCGCTGAAGAAGAATGTAGATGTCACACAGCAGCACACTACAGAAGAAATAATGGATGTCTGTGTCTCTGTGATATTATTCAGTTGTTGAGCAATGGAAGCAAGCAACATTATGACAACAACAGAACAAGAAGAAGAAAGGTAAGAAATAGAGAGCACAACTAATTACAATGGGCTTTTGTGGCAGAGACTGCTACTTCTGTAAAAAAGTTTTTGGGATGCTTAGTCGGAGCCAGGACAATTGCATAAAAGTCGGATGAGATGCGACATGACTGTTCTGACTGCAGATGCGATTTAGTACCACATATGAACGTAGCACAATTTGGATTTTTTTAGGTGAAAAGATTGGAATTGGGCCATTTTGACTGCCATGAAAAAGCCAGATATGGGTCGCGTACGGCCAAAAAAGTCAGATTTAGGCTGCATTTTCCTGTTGTGTGAATGCTGCCTTAGCCTTTATATTGTCAGACACTTTCTTTCTCAGTACTGTAAATTAGGGCATATTTGCTAGGATGACATTTTTGACTCTGATAGCAGTTTTGCAGGAAACACCCTTTAATATTGAAATAGCAGTTGTTAAAACATATTAACACATCCCTTTGAGATTTTATATTAATAAGGATGCTGTGCAACAACAGGCTTGGTTTGGCTATTGGACACTAATATTCATTTTAAATAAAAATAATAATAATTATTATTATTAACAAAATGAATAATAAAATTAGAATATTACATTTTCAGTCAGACTAACAAATCAGAGCACCGCTGTTGGGCAACAGTGATTGGTTTAACTATGAGCAACTATTAATAATTCTCTTTTATTAACAGAATTACTAATAAAGTTAGAATATAACATTTTTAGCCAGCATAACAATTTAGGGCTCCACCTGATCAGAAATCATTAGCCAAACAACTTTAAGTCTGTGTGGCACTGTCCTGTGAATACCAGCCCAAAGTGACATGTCATTATAGTAAAATAGATGAAAGAGGAGAAATAAGCTCTGGTGTTCTCTAACAGCAACCTCTGCACACATATACAAAATAAACACACAAGAACTTCTCTCCAAAATATAAGAATTTATTATATATATTTAAACTTCAAGTTAAAAATACTTCAATTTACAAACTGTTCTATTAGACTTAACTACAGTACTAAGTAAAGATGAGAATATTAAGGAAAACTAATAAACTACAAAAGGGAACAAGGAAAAAAAACATAACTCATATAATGATGCAGTGAAATTACAGTTTAGTGTAAATATGTTCGTTTAAGAATCAAGGTTTTTGAAAAAATCATAAAAATCATATTTTAAAAGTCTTATATTTACTCGTACTCATACTCGTCGTCTTCCACTTATCCGGGACCAGGCCGCGGGGGCAGCAGACTCAGCAGAGACACCAAGACGTCCCTCTCCCCAGATACCTCCTCCAGCTCCTCCTGGGGGAGCCCAAGACGTTCCCAGGCCAGCCGAGAGCCATAGTCCGTCTAGCGTGTCCTGGGCCATCCCCTGGGCCTCCTCCCAGTGGGACGTGCCTGGAACACCTCCCGAGGAAGGCGTCCAGGAGGCATCCGGTATAGATGCCCGAGCAACCTCAACTGGCTCCTCAACTGGCTGAATTAGAAATCAATAACCTTTTCAACAATTGATTCTTAATGTTGTTTCAAACAGCTATTCACACACCAGAGTTTTGTAATATATAGTTTCAGGAATTCCAGCTGTGACTCCTCCTTCCTGGGAGCTTTCCTTAAAAATAGGTTAATGCTGTGCATTCTGATATTCAGAGTTTTAACTTGTCTGTTGTTTGTGTAGTTGCAGTGATTCTTTTCCATCCATGGCCCAACAAGAATTGAGCAACCTGTCCATCCTTATCTTTTTAATTCCCATTCTACCTTTACTGACCCTCCCTGCATGGAACATTTTTGTCTGACTGTAACATGCAACAGCAGACCTATTTAGACTTGCTAAATAAATCTGAATAGAATGATATACTGATATACTGTATGGTCTGTCCCAGATTGTGACAGAAATGTTTCTCTGACAGGGCTCCAACAACAGCATTCATGCACTTAAAATACAAAAAACCAAGACCTTTTGGAGGTTACCACTACATTTTTAATAATGCATTAGTTGAAAGTAAAAACAGAGAGAAATCTGAAAGAAAATAGATGGAATAACTTCATGTCTATTCACTTATTTTGTACAGATGCTTGTATCTTTTTAACTGTTTTCATGGTTTTGCTGAAATTGGCTTGGTAGTGCATGCTATGTCTGAATAAAGAATATGGCACAAGCCAAATGATATAAAATATAGTGGAGATAGGGGGGCATTCTAGGGTAAGAGGTGGCAGTGTTTTAAGATAATAAATATTATTTGAGCAGAGGCACAGTGTTGGAGAAAAGTAAAAATTATGAAAGTGGTTTTAACTTATAAGTGACTGAGTGTTGCACTTTTCATGTAAAAACCCGGCTAACAAGAAGTCATTCAAACAAACGAACATGCTGTTGTTCTCCAGGGATTTCTTTTTCACATCTGTTACCTACTGAATATTTCCTTCCTTACCTAGGCTTTGTCTTCTTTTGAACACAGAATCATCATGATGCCTATAATTATTCTGGTAAGTCTGCACATGTGAATGTAGAGTATGCTGCCATTCCTTTCTCAACACTTCACAATCACTCAAGCAGCTGTTCTCAAGATATGTCCCACTTCTCATTTTTTATTTAATCCCTACTGACAACTCTCTCCTCCTTTATTTGATCTTTTTATGATGTTCCATTTCAGACATTATTCTTTTCCAGAGATTTTTGTTCCCATAATTTCCCTTTTGGAACATAAAGAAACTGGTTTTACAATGACTCCAACAATAGTGATCAACAAAGTGCTGACCTGTGGATTAAATGCATTAAAACATTGCTTGTGCCTGTGTGTGAGTAACAGAGAGAGATTTATTTCTCAAGTTAACAATCTAACCATGATAAATTGCTTCAAAATGTTGTCCACCCTTAATGTGACAAAACTAAACATCTGTTAGGGCAAAGCTGTAAAAGAAAAAGAAAAAGGAATAACATTTGCACATAAATACCACACCCTTAAACTGATACTTTGTTGGTGGACCTTTTGATTCAGTTTCAGTGTTTAGCCTACTTAAGTTCACACCTGACAAGAAATATTGTGGATCTGATGAACCTGAAAAATATGCAGATGTCCAGGTAGGATTTTATTGACATTTGCTTTTTTTGCATCATTTAGCAAAAGCTATAGTTTGCAGAAAAATAAAAAAAGGATAAAAATTATTCTAATGAGCAAAGATATATATCAGGAGATGAGAGAACAGGGTTCAAGGGTCAAGGCCTGGCTAGAATTTTCCAAGACCTTGTGGCCAAGTGTGTTAATGTCATAAAAATGACAATAATGATAAAAATCAAAGATGAACTTTGGGTGAGCATTCCAAAATATAGGTTTGAAACAAAAGCAACACTGCTTCTCCGAATGGACACCAGACCAACAGCACAAGGAAACATTGTGGTAGCAGCAACGTGATCTGGTATTATTTTTCTTACAATGGAAGTAGGGTATATCTTAAGGTAGATAAAAATATGCAAAGTTCTGAATACCCTTTAGGTTTTGACCTAAAACCCGTAGGTGTCTGCTAGAAAACTGAAAATAAAGTGGGACTACATTTTTCAAGATCATGTTGTGTCCAAGCATAGATCCAAAGAATAATTTCATAAAATGGAAATTACAGATTTGAATGACCTAGTCAGAGCCCAGTACTAAATTAATCATTATCAATAATACAAAACATGTTGCAGCAAAACCTTTTGTAACCATTTGTCTTTCATTTTTTTGATTAAGATACTCCTGATTTTTTTTTTTTTGATAATTTTAGTGTTATCACCACACATTAATGAACACACATTACTCTGTTTCTGGTATGGTACAATGATTCTTTTACCTTCCAAGAAAAATAAACATTTCTAAAAGCCAAAACATAGTGTGTTAAAGAAGGTTTTTTTCTTTTAAATCTTCTTTGAAATTCAAGATGCCCTTTCAAATTGAGAGTATGTGTTGGCACAGTCAAACTGGACATGGAAGTCTGTTTAGGCCATTACTACTCACTCTGCTGTAACATGGCTCTACAGCCAAGCTCAGCAGAAACCAACTCATTATGATGGTGGCTCAGGTGGTTCATCCTGTAACCAGTTGGTTGCTAGTTTGACCCCAACTCCGTCCGTCTCAATCCTTGTGTCCTTAGGCAAGACACAGATTGTATGGCAGCTCCACTTCTGTCAGTCTGCCCCAGTGGCTACAATATAGCTTACTGTCAGTGTGTGAATAAATGGATGGATGACTGATCGAAGTGAAAAGCGCTTTGGAGTCCCCAGACTTGAGTAAGAGCTATGTAACTGCAGGCCATTTACCATTAAGTCAGATGATGGCAAAACAGGGCTGGGACCCATCAGTTGAGACAACGAAATGAATTAAGAGCAGAAGCGAAATAATTAAACAATTGGTGTGAAGACAACAATCTGTACCTATACAACAACAAAGCTAATTGTGGACAAAAATGTTGTATAAGTTTAACATTTGTAATGTGATTTATTTTAATATTTTTCATTGATCAATTGGGTATTAGGTACTTTACTTTTGTACTAGTCACAATTTCTTTTATTTACAAGTTAGTTTTACACTTTCTTTTAAATTATGCTATTCCATTGTCACTGAACATGTGATAAAGGTATTTCATAAATTATTTAATCATATTTATGTTATAGTTAGATGACAAAAATAAAACAAAACACATTTGAACTTAGGATTTACTGCCTATCATTTATGAGAACTGTATTATACCAAACACAAAAAAAATGTAGTGAAAATTAAGATTAAAATTTTGTGATGATCAATGTATTAGTTTATTAATGAAAGTGATGGACTGAATAATCTTTTTCTTAATTGGAGACAAATTATTTGTTTCACACACTCGAACTGGTATTTAGATTCATTTTTTTATACATTTGTTATTGTATCACCAGGAAACCACCTGTCATGGGGAAAATTCTCCCATCAGACCTGGGCACCATTAGTTGAATAAAAAAAAAAAAATTGCACTTGTATGTAGGGACCCTTCACGAATGTTATTTTTGAAACTGGAGTAAATAAGCCAGTTATTCTTGTTGTCAATAAGGTTTTGCATGCCAGTAAAATGTATGAGCAGTTTTCCTTCAATCCCTCTGATGAATAATATCCCAAAAATTGTGTATTTCCTAACTGAAAAAACTTCAGTTTTTATACAAACATTAACAACAGCAGTTGGTATTTTGGATATATAGTATGAAATCATTTTTCCAATTCCCTTTCACAATTCACTCTTTACTCAACCTAAATCAATTTTCTTGAAAAGCCATCAAGGATCCTCGAATCAATCTCAAAGTCTAGATAATCACCTGGAAAGGACAAGTGAGACTTTTTTCCTTAACTTTTGGTCCACATAATCTTGGAGCAATTAACCCACATTTGCAATCACTCACTTTCTTCTGGAATAGTCTCCTGAGTTTAAAAAAATGATATGACATAATACTCCATAAGGGATGGAATACATAATAACTGAATACCAACATCCAAATTCTACTTGTAAAACATTTCAGAATTCTAACTGAATCAGCAGTAACGTGTCAATCCTCAGCTTATTGCAGTGTGGTTTCAAAACAACCAAAATTCAATTTAAATACTATAGAAAGGCATCTTTGAACCTAGCACTAAGGAGGCATTTTTAAAATAAAATAAACAAATGTTACAGTTTAAATGTACATCACATTCCTTTTGAACTTACATTTAAAATATATCTCAGATATATGTACATGGGGGCGCAGTTGGTAGCACTATTGCCTTGCATGGAGTTTGCATGGTCTCCACGTGCATGCTTGGGTTCTCTCCAGGTACTTTGATCCCCCCCCCACAGCCCAAAAAGATAGCTGTTAGGTTAGTTGGTATCTATAAATCGTGTTGAGGTTTCAGTGTGGGGGTGCATGGTTGATTTTTCTGTGTGTCTCTGTGTCGCCCTGTAATGGACTGGCGATCTGTCCATGGTGTACCCTGCCTCTTGCTCAATGACCGCTGGACATAGGTGCCAGCCCCCCCAGAAAAAATAAGGAACACGAGTGGTAGTTTACTTATGGTTATGTCAAATGATTTCTAGGAAAGTAGAAAAATTAACAATAATGACACTTGGGTCATTTGTTTCCCTTCCCTAAAAAAACATTTTATTGGATTCCTTTGGCCTTGTCTTTGTTTCATTTTTATATTAAACGTGGGTTTTCTATAGGGTGCTTTGCTCAGTGCAAGGACATGGAAGTTAAACAGTCTGGTTACCAATTTATGTTTAAGTGTTTCTCAACATGTTTTTTTCCTTGTGACAGATGGCAACCTGTCATTTGTGTCCCCTGTCTCACCCCACGTAGGCTGAGAAAGCTCCAGCCCCTTGTGAGCTTCAGTAGGATAAACAGCTTTAAAAATGGATGGATGTGTTTGTGTGGTCCAAAGACAATGCAATGACAAACATGTTACGATCAAAATAAGTTCTGATACCAGAGTTTTTAAAGAGGCAAACATGGGTGTCTACTATGACTGATCTGATCTTAATTTATTGTTTCACAATGCAAACTCGGTCATCTGTTCTATTTCACACAGATCCATCTGGTCACTCCATAGTCAACCAGGTGGAGCCAAGGAATCTGGGATTGTGTGAAGTGTGTGAAATATCAGTGCATGCCCCGTGGTAAAACTCGTTCTTAAACTTAGCTTGAAGTACAACAGGCAGAGGAAGGTAAAGCAATAGTTTTAAATTTGGCTATTGTTTTTGGCTTTTGTTCAATTTATCACATAGAAAGCAAGAACATAAATGGTGTTAAATTCCTGGTAAGATATTTAAACTTCTTTACGTTTGAACAGACAAATAACAAACCATGGTTTTATCACCCCTGTTTGGACCAAAGTAGTAATTTAGGAAATAACACCATAAGTGGAATGGTATAGTACGGATATTAAATTAATTTGGTGAAATTATTGTTGGAAACTTGACACACCGACACTAAAACAATGAAGCTCTAACATTTGTGACCTTAATTTTACAGTTGATCAAAGGTATAAATGCAGCAACAACATGCATTCAAAGCATTTAAAGCTTGTTGAGATGTCATTTTAATTATGAAATATCATTGATTAATTTGAACCAGGATGAAATAATTATCCATAAAAGACTAATTAATATTAAAAATGCAAATAATGTGCAGTCTATTGTGGGTTTTCTCTAATTCACGTGGGTAAAGTAAAACACATTTTGAAACATAATTAACAACCTCACTTAAAGTTGTCTGTCCTGTGATTCTTCCACCTTGGAAAATAAAAGGAAATAAAGCAAAAAAGAAATACAGTTTAAACCAGATATTTACATAGACTGTATGTAAATATCTGTATGTAAATATTCTTAATAGGAGCCTCATTGAAATTAAATCAGACAAAACTTTTTTCTTGTTTAGGTCGGTAAGGATTACTAATTCTTTTTTTTTTCTTTTTGCTGTATATACTTGAATAATGAGAAGGAGAACTTATTACATTATTTTTATTACTTTATTATAAAGCAAGAGGTTTACATACACCATTGCTAACCTTCAAGTGCAGATGATGATGTCATGGCTTTGTAAGCTTCTGATAGGTTGAACAAAATTTAATCAACCTATTGGTTAAAGGCCTGGTTCATGCTTTTGTAGAAGCCTGAAGGTGCCATGTTAACCAGTTTAAACAATTATATACACAAGTATAAACACCAGAGAAGCACAAGTCAGGAGGGAGCAAGTTTTTGTTTCCCAGAGATTAATGTGTTTATTATGTGAAATGTATGCATCAACTTGGGAACAAAAGCCAAAGATGCTGGCTGAAGCTGGTAAGAGCATATCATTGTTCACAGAAAACCAAGTCCACCTACAAGGGGTTGTTCTGATGAAAGTAAAATGGAAGTGTTTTGCCATGATGCCCATTGTAAATACAGGTGTTGTATTTGCTGCAGGAAGGAAGGACTGTTGCGCTTCGAAAAACAGAAACAACATCTTTTTTTGTATTCAACAAACAAAAAAATCACCTTATTAGGTATATTTGGTATAGCAAAACCTAAAAGTCAAGATGTTGTTTCGAACATATTTCTTTAGTTCTGGGACAGCATCGTGTGGTTGTATGTAATTCTTTTTGTTAAAAGGTTCAAGTCTCTGTTTTTCTTTACAATATGTTATCAACTGCCTTTGGCTACAAAATATTGTTATGGCCCTGTGAGTGATTGATGAATACATTTCTTCTCATTTAATGAATCTAGAGAATACACCTAACAAACATGTTTAGAAAAGATTTCAAATTAAGTAAGCTGGTTTTCTTTAATGTACGATTTCTAATAGTTTATTTTTCTGAAATTCTCATTTTATATACTAGACTCAGTCACTCTCACCATAGCTTATTACTAAAGTACAAGGGGCATTGAGAGTACACACTCAGATTACTGTGCTGTTTATGGAATGTACAATTGCGGAAGAAGAGATTTTGAGTAAAAAGTCTAATTTTGAGAACATAAACTGATAGTTTGATATAAAAATATAAAATTTATATTTGTGCTTTTGGATAGATAGATAGATAGATAGATAGATAGATAGATAGATAGATAGATAGATAGATAGATAGATAGATAGATAGATAGATAGATAGATAGATAGATAGATAGATAGATAGATAGATAGATAGATAGATAGATAGATAGATAGATAGATAGATAGATAGATAGAGTATTACAATACCTGTACACACAGAGAGCTTGTTTGAAAGCAAGGAGAAGACTAAATAAAATGACAAGCAAAGACAAGCTGCAAAATTAAAGACAACACTGCCAATTTTAGCCTACTAAATGGATTTTTATTTTAAAAGCTAAAGCACTCACAGACATTCTCCGGCAACTGAGGGAAGAGATACTGCTGCAGCATCCTGGAAGTAGTACAGGATGATGGACGATATGCTTATACCTAAACATCACATTAATCCTCAGGCCCAGCGCAACTCCCAAGGACACAGCAGCGGTTTCTCTTAAAGAGCAAGCATGGGGCAAAAGACGGGTGGTATGTGAAGAGGAGGACACACCGGTAAGAAGCACAGGGAGTCAGACTGGCTGGTTTAGCTTCAGGATATGCGCTGGAGAGACAAGTGGAGGAAAAACAGACCACTGGAGCGCGAAGAGCATGAGAGAGAGGCATTAGAGGTAGCACGGAGGCTGGAGAGCAAAGGGAGGGCAGATTTGCAACAAAAGTAGCTGAAGAGAAAATACAGGGATAAAGAAAGAATTCACAGAGAGTAGATCCGGAGACAAGCTGATGACTATTTCACATACCCTCTCAATACACAGAGATATTACAGTCTTGCTTTTGTGGTGGTAAGTGAGTCTTTTAGAGTTACCTGACCTACACTTTATTCCCAAAAGTATTGGGTCACACCACCAAAACTATGAACTCCGGTGTTCCAATCACTTCCATGGCTGCAGGTGTAGAAAGTCTTGTGTGGACAAACTTGACTGGTCTCCACAGAGCCCTGACCTCAACCTTCTTGAACACCTTTAGGATGAATCATTTCTGCAATTCTGGATTGTTCATTGATTGTTTCTATTGTTGTTTTTATGCATTTCATTGTAACAATACACCGTATTGTTTCAGTGTATTGTTTCTATGATTACATGGACACTGCTTTCTAGAGTGGCAGATCAATATACACACCAGACAATTTGTAATGTTGGAAACTCTTTTGGTCTCAGAACTGGCTTAATATTTTGTAGCATTGATTCACCAAGGTGTTGGAACATTTCTTAGAAATTTGGGTACACACTGACATGAAAGCATCATGTAGTTTCTGTAGAGGTCTATGTAGAGAGCAATGAATTGCAGTAAACCCATTGTCACTGGACATGACCAACAACAATGAGGTTAGGGTTAGGCTATGGCTTTTGAACAAAGATCAACTATTACAGTGGCTTGTAAAAGTATTCATACCCCTTGAACCTTTCCACATATTGCAACATTACAACCATAAACACAAATATATTTTACTGGAATTGTGTGTGAAAGACCAACAGAAGTGGTAAACAATTGCGAAGTGGAAAGAAAATTATACAAGATTTCATTTTTTTTTTACAAATAAAAAACTAAAAAGGGCATTATGCAAAAGTATTCAGTCCCCCTGAGTCAATACTTTGTGGAACCACCTTTTGTTGTAATTACAGCTGCAAGTCTTACCAGGATATGTATCTACTTTGCACATCTAGTGACTGAAATTTTTGCCCATTGTTCTTTGCAAAACAGCTCCATCTCAGTCAGATTAGATGCAAAGCATAAATATGTGACAGGCCGTGGCAAAACCAGGAACATGTCTACCCGGGGTCATTTTAAGTTATTGACAGATCCTGAAAGAGTGGAGTGTAAGCTTTCCAATTATGTCAAACTTGTGGAACTGGAAAAAGAATTAAAGAAGATATGACCATTTGAATATTGGCTCTCTCCAAAGTACTTTAAGGAGAAAACCGGCTTCAAAGTTTTGTTACAATCACCCTGGAAGATGGGCGGTGACAAAATCTGTTAATTTGAATAACTTTGTATTGCTAGCTGCAACACCTCGCACAACGATGTTGTCCACAGAAGCAGTCATTGAGGTCACAGCACTATTTTTGTGAATGTGAAGATAATTTACAGCACTGCTTTACAATATTTGTGTGCATTCAACAAACATCTTTCAACTGTCCAAACAATTACAACACCAAATTTAATGGTAAAACACACACACACACAATAAAAACTAAGTAAAAAACTTAACTTAAAACACTTGACATTACAAAATTGAGAAATGTCACCTGTTTAAGTTTATTTTTTATTTTTATTTCTGCATGTTATTTGTGTCTGCAAATTGCATCTTGACTGAAACTTGGTCCGAAATGAACATGTTGATACATATATGTCAGACAATAAGACAGTAGTTTGGGGGTTGGTGATCAATGTGTGTGTATGATTAGAATGGAGTTATGAATAGAGCTATGGGCCAATAGTTTAATATTTCCCTCAATTTTTAATATCTGACTTGTCAGGTTTACGTGAACTTGTCCGCTTCGCTAAAAATACATGATTTATTTTCAATTTGATGCATCATAATAGTTTTTTTTTCGTTTTTTTAAGTTATCAAACTCACCCTATGAGAAACTGAAAGGTATTCCTGCAGACTTCAATGCCTCTGATCAAATAAGTTGTCCTGGCATGTATTCTTTACAATGGTGTCTTCTTGGTGGATGTTGACATCGCTAAAGTTTCTATTGTACGCCGGTTTCCTTCAAGATGTCCAATGATTCTCATGTCCTGCCACTCCCTTTCTGCTGCTAAAGAATCCATCCGTATGTTGTACAGGAGCTCTGGAGAAAGTTTGCAGTTACAGGACTGTGTCCCAAGTAAAGAAGGAATTCTCCTTTCTTCTCCCGTAGCATTTACAGTCAAAGTTACGGAACTTCTCCATTTCACTGTCTCTGTCTTCTTCAAATGTTGGGATGGCAATAGCTTCTGATATCTTACGTTCTAGCTCCTCTGCCGCCAGTCCAAACCTTTCATCGTCATCCTCGTCTTGGGTTAACGTCAGCTGCAAACTAGGAAAGTTCTCTATAGTTATGAAGTCACTATCATCAATTTATTCCACTTCATCTCCTTCTGATTCAGAATCTGAAGAGAGTCCTGCGTCGTCATTGGTCCAGGTGAACATCTACTCCCACAGCGAAGCGCTGTCCCAGCTGCGGTTCAGTTCTTGGGTGATGCGTTCAGCTTGGTGCATCTGGAAGAAACACATTCTTTTTCAAATAGCAGCTGCTTTAAGTAGCCAGGTGCTTACTTCAAGCACGCAGCATATTGGGCGACATGCATAAGAAAAGCCAGCGCGGGACCCAAACAAAGCCTCTATTTAAATGAGCTGTGGGTTTACCCTCCTGATGCGGGCCGGCTGGGCTTTAAGCTAAAAACAGGCCAAGTTTAAACACAAAATTTACAGTTTTAAAACCTCCGAAACTGTCATTTAGAGTGGTTACTTCATAACTTCAACTTCCACATTTTGCAAAAAGACAAAAATCACTCTTTTCTCAGAAATAGATGGTTTTTCCTCTTTTTCTCCATTTGTCCTCTGCCTTGTTCATACTTTTCTCATGGCGCGTAACATATGTTTTGTTTTAAACCATTCCATTGTAGCCCTGGCTTTATGTTTAGGGTCGCTGCCCTGCTGGAAGGTGAACCTCTTCCCCAGTCTGAAGTCTTTTGCGGATTCCAACAGGTTTTCTTCCAAGATTGCCCTGTATTTGGCTCCATCCATCTTCCCATCAACTCTGACCACTTTCCCTGTCCCTGCTGAAGAGAAGCACCCACAGAGCTTGATGCTGCTACCACCATATTTGACAGTGGGATGGTGTGTTCAGAGTGATGTGCAGTGTTAGTTCTCCGCCACACATAGCATTTTGCGTTTTGGCCAAAAGTTTAAATTTTGGTCTCGTCTGACCAAAGCAGCTTTTTCCACGTTTGCTGTGTCCCCAATATAGCTTCTGGCAACCTGTAAATGGGACTTCTAGTGGTTTTCTTTCAACAATGTCTTTCTTTTGCCACCCTTCCATAAAGACCACATTTCCGCAGTGCACGACTAATAGTTGTCCTGTGGACAGTGGATCTCTGCAGTTCATCCAGAGTCACCATGGGCCTCTTGGCTGCATCTCTGATCAGTCCTCTCCTTTTTCGGCCTGTAAGTTTAGGTGGACGGCCTTATCTTGGTAGGTTTACAGTTGTGCCATACTCTATCCATTTCTGGATGATGGATTGAACAGTGCTCTGTAAGATGTTCAAAGCTTGGGAAATCTTTTTATAGCCTAAGCCTGCTTAAACTTCTCCACAACTTTAACCATGACCTGTCTGGTGTGTTCCTTGGACTTTATGATGCTGTTTGCTCCCCAATATTCTCTTAAACAACCTCTGACTCCGTCACAGAGCAGCTCTATTTGCACTGAGATTAGATTACACACAGGTGGACTCAATTTAGTCATTAGCAATCATCAGGCAACTTCTGAAAGCAATTAGTTGAACTCAGAGTAAAGGGGGGTGAATACTTTTGCACACCACACTTTTTAATTTTTTATTTGTAAAAAATGTTTTAAATCATGTATAATTTTCTTTCCACTTCACAACTGAATACCACTTTGTGTTGGTCTTTTACATAAAATTCCAATAACATATATTTACGTTTGTGGTTGTAATGTGACAATATGTGGAAAAGTTCAACTTGAATACTTTTACAAGCCAATGTGCTAAGTTGCCTAAAGTGTAATGAGGAAATGTCCCTCTCATCATTACACCACAATCACCAGACTGAACCGTTGATAAAAGGCAAGATGAATGCATGCTTTCATGTTGTTTACACCGAATTCTGTCGCTAGCTTGTGAATATACCTGTAAAAAACTTATTGGGCAGATATCATCTGTTACTTTCCAATTTTGGTGAGCCTGTGCAAAGCTTCGGTTTCCTGATTTAGCTGACAAGGAGTGGCACCTGTTGTCGTTCTGTGCCACTGTAGCACATCTGATGTTGCGGGATAAGAGATAGTGCTCTGCATAACTTGGTTGTTATGAGAGATTATTTGTACTGTTTCTGTTATGTAGAACCAGTTTGCTGATTCTCCTCGGACATCGACATAGCATTTCTGTCCACCAAACAGCTGCTTATTGAATATTTTCTCTTTTTTCAGACCATTCTCTGTAAACCATAGAAATAGCTGTGTGAAACTCCTGATAGATAAGCAGTTTCTGAAATATTCAGCTAAGCTCTTCCAGGAAAAGTTGTAATTTAGGGGCATGATCCATGGATTTTTGTGTTATGTGTCACTTTTGTTCTATATGTAGATTATGTGTGTGTTTTTGTTACCAATGGGTTGCTGGTTCAAACCCCTGCTCTGTCTTTCTTTTTTTTTTTTTACCGCGTCCTTTCCAGTAGAGTAGCACTTAGAATTGTTGTCTGAGTGACAGATTTACTTTCACAAGTGGAGCATTTCAGCTAACGCTTTAAAGCTCTGCTTGATATTTATAAAAGAAACTTTATTAGAAACTGCTTAGGGATTATTTCAATTGTTACGGACACGGAGACAGAAAAGAAAATGAAGAAAATAAGAAACACAAAAGAGAGAGAGGTGGGGCAAAAAGGAAAAGGGGAGAGAAGGAGAAAAGAGGAAGGAAAAGAATGGAGGAAAGAAAGAAGGATGAAGAGAATACAAGATAACACCCTGCTTGCTTCTACACCAGCAGAAACATTCATATTACCGGCTTTTTTACCAAAACGTGCACGGTACGTATGAATGAAAGTTGTATTTAGTGGTAAATGCGGCTCAATATGAACATTTGTGTATCTGTTAACACCTGAATGTAATCACCTGTGGGTCTGAGTGTGAGCCCACATGTGTATGCAAGGTTTCTCCATAAAAATATGTAATAGCGAGTGTGAGGAGCCATAGACCTGTCCCCCTGGACCCGGGACAGATATGGAGGATATCCGAGCCATAGACATCTAAAGCCCCCCCAGAGCACAGGAACCCCAGGAGAACCATCGCAGGGACTACCGCAACCCCCCAGAGAAGAGCAGGGGAGAGTTCCTGGGGGACTAGCAGCCACAGTGCAGAAGCCCCAGGGAGCTGCAGCGATGAGCCCACAGGCCCCGACGGCAGCCGTCGTCTACGCCCGAGCATATCCAGCCTTAGACCCAAAGACCCGAGAGCCAGACCCGGGACATATCACTCACCAAGCAGAGGCCCGACAGAGCCCAGGGGTCCAGGCCCCGGCAAACAGCCACCGGGAGTGAGCCGGCACACACCAAAGCACCCAGCCCCGGACACCGGGAACCCCTGCTCTGTCTGTCTTAGTCATCGTGTCCTTGGTCAAGACACTTCACCTGCCTTGCCTGCTGATGGTGGTCAGAGGCCATTTGTATGGCAGCCTCACTTCTGTCAGTGTGCCCCAGGGCAGCTGTGGCTACAACATAGCTTACCACTGTCAGTGTGTGAATGTGTGTATGAATGGGTGGATGATTGATTTTAGTGTAAAGCACTTTGTCTCAAGTCTCAAGATACTCTCTGGAGACTTGATAAGGCGCTATATTAGTGCAGGCCATTTACCATTTACTCTGTTTTGTGATTCTTAATTTTTTCTTGTGTTTTATTCTTTGTGTACTTTGTGGCTTAGATTCTTACAGTATTGCTAGTCTTTAGTTATTGGTTTAGTGAAATTCCTTTTGTGATAGATCCCTGTATTTTCAGTTCTACGTGAATTAGTCATTTACACTCAGCTCATTTGTGGAGGTTCTTACCTAGCTGCACTGTATTCCACTTGTTAGCCTCTCATGGTTCTTGTGTCATTCAATCACCCAGCAGTTAAAAGCCAATGTGTTTCTTTACTTGCCTCTCAGGTCCTTTCATTGTCTATTGTCCTCAATCCCAGTTTTCCTGCGCTCCTGCCATAGTTTTTGTTGTTCTATCCAGATACTCTCCAGTTCCACTTGTGCATGTTAATTTAGTAGGTTTCAGATTCATTAAATAATCACTGTGATACATGATCCCAGTCAACTTTTCTGCACTTGGGCCCTCCTACAACTCCATATACCATGATATTGACAGTAATTAGGGTTTTCAAAGGTGAAATATTTTCTACATCTAAATGAGCTGACATTCTCATCAAATCAACACGTTAAATGTTGAGATAACCTTCACTGTGTTTCTTGCAACACATTGTAATGATGTATCCTTAAGCATGAATAAAAATGGATGGATTCTGTTTCATTTCATAACCCAGAAAACAAAGGAAACTTGTGCCGTTAGAACTTTATCATTCCAGCAGTAGGATCTTCAAATTGCCTGTTGATATTTTTCATAATTCTGAGCATAAAATATAACATAACTGTGTACGAAACAAATGAAGGAACCTTTAATGTAATGTTTGATTTAGACACCAGCAATAGCAGTGCAATATCAGAAGAAATACTGTTCACTATAGTTAAATCTAAGTAAATATAAAAATATTTAGAAATGTTATGTTATGCTGGCTTAACACACGGTTGAAGCAAAATAGGTGACAATTGGGGATAAGTTTTGCTACCATTTACGCAGTTCCAACAAAACAAGAGAAAATGATTGCCACGTTCTTAATGTCTCAATAATTGCCCCAAATGTTTCATCACCGGTGTAGGTAATTTCTGTAAATGACCACAATGTTCTGGGAATAATTCCAGCAACAGTCCGACAATTTGTGTTCATAATCAAGGCAAGCCAGATCCATCCAATTAAAGCTTCAATTAACTGTCCTTCGACTTGGTTTGGGATTTATGTTCCATGTTACACAGTTCTCCCAAAAACATTTTTCAAGAATGTCTCCAGAAATGTAATCATCCAACTGTTTTCTCTCTTAGTGGAATGAGTAGTTACTAACTAAAGCCTCATAATAGGCAAGATCAAATTTCAGATTAACAACATAAAATACATTTCCATTTGTCACTGATGTGAGAAACACCAATCCAGAAACTTTCTATGAAAAACTGACTGCATACCATGATGCAAAAGCTTGCATAGCAAATGTTTAAGTAATTTACTTTATGATCATATTTGTCTTTTACTTTTGCCACACCCTACTTTACAAAATCGGTTTTCCTACATAAAAACAAAATTACAAGCGTGAAACTACGTTGTTGGGACCCACAGCCATGGTTACAACATGAAAGATGCGGTACAAACTTCTCTGGAACTTTCAAAATAAATTGTTAACCGACCTCCAGCACAACTTCAAAGGGGGGGGGGGGTAACAGCGGACTTCCCATGATGCCACTGTCCATATAAAACCCCCACTTCTCCCACAAGTCACTCTCTTCCACGACGGTGGCGACCGGGACAGGAGAGGCACAGCGCGCTAATGTCTCTTTGCTGGCAAACAGACATAACTCTTCAACTGGATCTGAGAGTGTCATACGATCATCGATCATATGCACTAAGTTAAGTACAGTACGAATGAATCACTGTTCGTGTATCCGGTATTCATTCATGAACTCATGAATTCATGAATTAAGGTACAAGCGTGGCTTGACTTTTCTCTCTGAGATTTACAGAGATTAACTGTTTCTAGAGAGTTCCCAGCACGACGCCGAGTGGAGCAGTTTCCCAAAGCAAGGACAATGGCACCGCATCACCATGGTTAAAGTAACTGTGCAGTTTTGGTCGGTCCGACAGAATGAACCAACCCCCCCAACAGCTACAGAGGTTAGCTGGAAGCTAACCCTTTGTTCACAGAGCTTTCTTCAAACTTCGTCATCGCCCGGACAACTCCTCTTCAGCACGGTTCACATACGAGGCTAGGGTTTGGGCAGAGAGATAGAAGTGATTTAGAATGAAATAATCTAAACGTTTTTCATTTTATGAAGTTTGGTTTTGTTTGTGTGAAACTTAGCTATCTTAGTGCTAGCAGGCTATCTGCAGCACACGTGCTCAGTTTTGTGTTCTGTGTTTGTGTTTTTAAAGTTAAGACAAACTTTACTTGAAGGGTGATTTTAAACACAGAAGATTGATCATAACGCGCCGTCTGCGCTTATGCATTTTAACCCTTTTATTAATGGGATTTCAAAGGTGTGTGTGTGATTCTGGTGCTAAGCTATCAGCTTCTTTTGTTAGCTTTAACTGCTAACAGCTAAGAACACGTGCTTGCATACTTAAGCCCATTTCTCCAGAAAGATTTGGTTCTTTTCCAAAATACCTCCTTAAATATTTTACCATTTTCTTAATAATATTTCTTTAAATATTATTTTAATAAATAAAGGCAGCTAATGAGACACCGTTGAGAATTAATCATCCAGAAGGTTGGTTTTATTTAGCAGGTCATTCTTTTAAACATTATTTTATTAAAATAATATTTAATTTGATCTTGTGTTGTGAATGGTTGTCTATTTTTCAATTCAATTCAGTTTTATTTATGTAGCGCCAATTCACAACACATGTCTCAAGGCACTTAAGTCAACACAAAGGAAGCAATGGGGAAATGCCAATTCATATAAACATTATAATAAGAATATCAGAAGTTTGTTTTTCTCTGAAAACAATAATTTTCTAATCTTTAAAACACACAACTTGGGTATAGACTTAGGCGCCGTTTATATGACAACGAAAAACAGTATTTTTTTTACATGACATTTTAATTACAATCTCTGTTCAATTCAATTCAGTTTTATTTATATAGCGCCAATTCACAGCACATGTTGTCTCAAGGCACTTCACAAAAGTCAGGTAAATACATTCCAATCAGTCCTAACCATTGAACAGTGCAGTCAGATTCAGTTATTTATTCAAATTGGATAAAAAGTTTTTCTGTCTAAGGAAACCCAGCAGATTGCATCCAGTCAGTGACTTGCATCATTCCCTCCTCCCGGATGAGCATGTAGAGACAGTGGACAGTCACTGGTGTTGACTTTGCAGCAATCCCTCATACTGAGCATGAATGTGGCGACAGTGGAGAGGAAAAACTCCCTTTTAACAGAAAGAAACCTCCAGCAGAACAGGCTCAGTTTGAGCGGCCATCTGCCACGACTGACTGGGGTGGTTTAGAGAGAAACAGAGCAGAGACACAAAGAGAACAAAGAAGCACTGATCCAGGAGTACTTTCTATGGGAAGGAAAAGTAAATGTTAATGGATGTAGCTCCTTTAGTCGTTTCACCTAGAAAGAAAGAACAAACTCTGAGCCAGTTTTCAAAGGAAGAGTCTGAAAGAGAGCACATATAATTAGTTACAGTAAAAGCTCAGTCAATCGCCATGTCTAGGAGAGAGAAAGGGTTAAACACTGAAAGGTGTCACAGGCTGCTACACCTGGTGTACTGATAATAATCAGGTGTACTGATTATTGCCTAAGTTGGTTCCAAGAGTAACTTAACTTCATTTCAGATTCTTCAAGATAATCCTTAGTTCTCAAACATAAACATTGCATGGTAATGTTGCATCACTCTTTTGGTCATGATTTTCAATCATCTTTAATCAACTTGTTTATATTGTACATAACCCATTAGTCTTCGTTATTCTTTAATCCTGCTTGGTAGTTTAGTTGGATTGTTTTAGCATAGTGAAGAATTTGTTGATTTAAATATGTTTGACTTTGAGTTGACTTATTTTGTTAATAAATTCTTGTATTTTAAGAAATTGTGTGAATTCATTCCATGTGTGTTCAGAGTTTTGCTGTTCAATAATGTCAGAGCTTGGCTCACCCTTTTGATTTTGTCCTATTACCACTGCCTTACTGGGCTGGTATTCACAGGACAACCCTTAACAGACCGAAATATTATTTGATAAAATATTAAAGTATTAATATTAAATAACATATTCAGATTCATAGTCACAAAAACATAAAATTAAATGGAATGGATTAGTAAGGTTGGCTTGCTCATGTGTCAAAAACGATGTAATTCCTCTCCTGTTATGTTTTGCAGGAATCAGCTTTGATGAACGTCTCCATAACCTCAGCAAAAGTAACTAAATAAAAAAAATAACAACTAAACTTGGCTAAAAACAGAAGTAACTTTATTCCATTTTCTCTGAACATCATAAAGCTAATTGTCAATAAAGTAAGTAAAACACCTTTCTGTAAGCTTCTAGCTGTTGAGTTATTACTGTAGAAAGGAGGAGTGATTATTTATTTTTAACAAAGGTTTGAAGTGAAAGTACCACTCTTAATTACCCTCTGAACGCCATCTAATCTTATTGGACACCATGCCAAGTCATAATTAAACTAAGTTTCTTCCACAGATCCATTCAACTGTGGCCAAAAAGGGGAAAAAAATCAATTCTGCACTGTTTAATTAAAGGCCAGGCTCACACTACGTCAAGTCTTTTCAACCAGACTGGAACCCA